>JAQFVV010001938.1:0-40724 GCA_028023455.1 Epiperipatus broadwayi | reverse complement strand
CGAAAACAATTAACTAAATCAGCGTTTCCCAACCTTTTTTGGTTCGCGTACCACTTGGTAGTACATCACGCTAAATTGTACCACTTCATAAAAATGATTGTATTTCGTGAAATTTGTTATTGCGAGTGTGTTATTTTATTTGCATTATAAATAGTATAGGGTGACCATGTATGTATTCACATCACATAATGAGACAAATTACATAGAAACACGCCTAAACGTCACGCCAAATTATAAACTCACTGAAATTATAAACTCACTGTAACATATATGTATATTATGTATGTATTTGTTCAAAGTTTCATATTTATCTACTATTTTGTCATATTTCGTTTACTAATAAATGGTTTTAATAAAAACACAAAATTATAAAAAAACAATTAATATATTTTCTTATCATAATCAAATATTTTTATAAAATAAATTTAATGAGATCCTTGAGCTTGTTTCGAAGAACATAATTTTTTGAAATTTAGTTCAAAAAAATGCGTTCAATCTGTTTTGATACTTATTTTTTTAAAAAATATATGAAGAAAAAACTCTTTCTACTAATTCCGTACTAGTAAACGGAAATAATAATTTAAGAGCTTTCTCAGAAAGTTGTTCATATTCTTTAATGTTTAATCAAAAATTAATTAGATTGTGTCATTTGAATTCTACTTGTAAAGTTCTGTCACATGATAATTCTATTAAATTTTCTTTATCCTTTATTGATAATGATGTAGCTTTTTCTAAATTTTCTTCATAGAAGGGGTTTGAAATCCAATTATCCTTTGCGTTTTGAAAAATATTCCATGAAAGGCAATTTTAATCCTGTTAAATGTGCTATTATATTTTCTATCTTGAGACAGACTAACCTTATTTTCAAACAAAAAAATATGTAGCGTTTCGAATACTTTCGGTTGATTGTTTTCGATACACTGTTTCCAAAAATCTAATTTCTTAATCATACTTTCAATTTTATCATTAACATTAAAGATCGTTATCGACTATACATATTAACAACTTTACTGGATAATATTATTAATTAAAATAATTTTTATGAATTATAGGAAAAAACATTTCTATGATATTTTTATGATTTAATTTTTTTTTTATATCCGCCATTATTGATTATTTTTCGTGTACCACCAACCAGCAACTCGCGTACCACCAGTGGTACGCATACCACAGGTTGGGAAACACTGAACTAAATGATTAGTTCTAACAAACAAATAATGGTATCACTGTACAAGTGTTGGCAATTAATATATATTAAGGTAAAATCTTACCTCTCCCTTGATGATTGTTGGACCTATAAGCAAGCAAGTTCTCATCAGAACCTATATTTTATTTTAATTTACAATAAGGCTTAAAATATTTAACCCTTCTATTGCATATCAATAACCTATACCCCCCCCCCCGTTTCGTCCATATTAAAGGAATAAGGTAAAGTAATTTACATAAAATAAATAAATAATTAAAATTTATGATGTCAACTTAAATGTAACTTGAGAGTTCATAATGAAAATGTCCTAATAAACAATTATAATCGTCATCCGTAATCCATTCGAGATTATAGGTGGTAAGATTTGAGTGTTCTAGAACATCCCTTATGTCACTTATAATTTCCCTCCTTAGAAGGCCTGCTTTGAGATGTAGAATTTGTCGATTCATTTCTCAATAGTAAATTTGATGTTTCACAGCATAGATAGTAAATGCTAGGTTGATTTCATTTTAGTTTTGACAATTACAGCTTCATGGGTGGATGACTCCCCCCCCCACTCCCAATGTCTCTTTGTGATTAGCAATGCATGGTTGTCTATATTGCTATTTATATATGTTTAGTAGAATATCTTGAGTGAAATAAAAACAATATTTTTACTATTAGATATCCTGAATTAAAGTTAATTCGATCTCTACTTGAAGTTAGAAACACTTTGGAAAGATCGAATAATTTGAATTTAATTTTGGAGATTCCACTTTAGAATCTCCCATTTGGCTAGATTTGAATCTATATGCCTTTCATTTCTTTACTGAATATCCAAATAGTTGTTTCAATTAATATTTTATTTTAATGGCAGCTGAATTTTCTATTCAAACTGCATGTTCGATTTCTTAGTATAAACTTTATCTAGGTTGTTCAACCGATGAGATTTTTTATCTGTTCTTTGAGAAGAAGCTCATTGATTTTATATTTTCCAATTACTAAAATAAGGATGTCCGATATAAAATGATTTTGATGACTTTAACTAGCAGGTTCATGGTTATGAGTTAGATCAATTATTTACGTCATTATTAGTGATTATTATATATATAATATATTAATAGCAATACAAATATTATTTATTTCATTCCTTCAAATAATTTTTCAGTTCTTATTTGCATCTAATCTATACGATCATATTTCCCTCATATTGTTATAATGTATAGGAGTTACATCACAATTTATGAGATGTTTTTAACAAAGGTTAATATTCGTGTATATGTTTTATGATTTAATTAAGATAAGTATTTATTGTAAGATTATATTAGATATTTAATAGGAGAAAATAATTAATGGTTTCTCAGTTATTGTGCTTGTGATTAATTTCATTTTTTAGTATTGAAATGAATTTTAATTCATTTTCATTTATTATGTCTTGGATTCAAATTAGGCAAATGGTATTTTTAATGGTATTGGAGGGATACACATTATATTATTCTCCCAGTAAAAAAAAAGATGTTAAAGATGAATGATATCTTTAATTCCTTATTTGTTTTTTATTTTTCATTTAAGGATTAATCTAGGTCCTATGAATTTTTGATCATTTTCTGACTTTTATTTAGGGTTTGTTTTGGTTTATCTTTAATTACTCTTCCCTAAAAAGATATATTTTACTTTTGCTAGGGTATATTGGCCTAAATTTATGTGTAATAACTAATCCATCATGTAATAGTAGGATTTTTGATCGCTTGGGTTATTCTATCCTAAGGAATAATTTTACATAGTGTCTTTAATTTATATATTTAGTAGTATAAGTTATTTATGATTGTAATTATTCCTAATGTAACAGTATACCAAAAACTTTTATAACAGAAGATCTGATTAGAGATGCAGCTAAGTTTCACTTTGGATAACTTGTGCATTAGTTTAAATATAGGTCTGTTTAAGAGTACATATTCTGCTCTTTTGTTTTGAGACTTAATGGATTTTCTTTGGTATCAGTTAAACGAGAGAGTTGTCATTAGTTTGTAAATGAAGCAACTTGTTGGAGTAGTCAGATTCCATCCATGACAATAATGGTATGGTTCATTACTTATTCTAGAAATAATATAATTTATTTCTAAAATTTAATTTTCCAAATATATCTAGACATGTTTTATGATGTGCATCCTCCCCTTTACATTATATCAGTCAATCTAATTAATCCTAATTACTTATTACCTGGGTTTAAATTCATACCCTGTAGATTTATTTTGAATTAAACTGGTTTAATTATATATTTTTTTTAAATGGAAAAGAAAGAACAACTTTTCATTTCTCCATGATATGGTTTCCATATCTTTAGGTTGTAAGTTCCATTGGGTCCATCTCAGTTGTCTGACCATTATGCCTTGGTAATGGCACATTTAATGAAGATGAATGGACCCTTATATGTGTTACAGAGTTTGTGTAACACAAATTCTTTTGGAAAAATTACTGTATGTGGGGTTTTTTTATAAATGTTTTACTTCCAATTTTTTTATTGGGAATTTGGTTTAATTTTGTTTTAGTTTTTGTCATTTGGTCCTCTTTTTTTTATCATCATATAATACATGCATATTTGATCTTCTCTTTGATTAATATGTAATTTATCACACATAAGTATGGTGTGGTGTTGTTTTTTTTTTTGGGGGGGGGGGAGGGAAGGGTTTTATTGCTTTTTTTTTTTTTATAGTAGCCTTGCCCTTTACTTTTCCTAAAATAGAGATAAATTATATTGACACTAAGCAGTTACAATATAATTTAAAAATTATGACATTATGGACATGGCTGTAAGTTTAACATATTTAAATTGTAATAATTTTAATCCAAATATATATAAATATATGAATGAATCTATGAAGTAATATATTATGTGACCTAAATTGATGCTTCTAGCAATCTCCTCTGCAGTCAGATAATTCATACAACGGAGTTTAGGTCAATAGTATTCACTATTATAAATTATATTTTAAGCCTGAATGGATATTTGTAAAATAAATCCCTTATTAAATCAATGTGAATGTGTTTTAAAATGATATCTTTATACCAGAAAAAAATAATTGTCTTCTTCACTAGCTCATTATTGAGATTCATTTGTGATGGGTACTTTCTTCTTATTCTGATGGCAATGACTATTTTACTATTTGATAGTCATTGGAATATTACCAATGGTACTGTATACCCTTCTATGATAAAGTCCACTTTTTATATTCCTAGCATTACCTTCATCATTATTAGCATAAAATAATGGACTAAACCTTGTAACGGTCAGAAAACATGTGACTCGTAAACATAGTGCAGAATTCGACCACCATACAGAACAGCAGCACCATCGAGTAGCGAAGCCACCCGTGGTACTGAGTTCGAACATAGTTTATCGGTTCCACAATACAATCCACGAAACAACGCATCTGATGCGACATTAGTAAATATTTCCTTAGGCACGGTGGTCAAGGATATGCAAGAGACTCATGATTTTATTCTCGAGTTAGCCAATAATTAAACTAATATTAATTAAACATTCATATTTACATAATCGAGGAAATATTAGATAGAATGGGTATCGAATAAATGAAACGTAATTGCAGACGTATAGTTTAAAATTATTTATTAATACATTTTAATAACACAATCTAATAATATTTTATGGACTCACAGCTTCAGTAGCAGGATTTGCGACATGATTATATTTTAAAGAATACATTTATTTATTTAGACATTATTTTATATTGAGGATTTCAGTAGCGGTATTTCCGATACTGTAATGTTTACAAAAGGAATACATTTATTTGAAGGCGTAATCTAGCTACCTAAAATTCTCGAGTGAGTATTTCTAATGCATGCATGGAGGGATTTATACCTTTACAATGCAAGAGTCTAAAGTATGGGTTATAAGAGTAATGGCAGACATATATTTATTTAATTAAAATATTTATTTATAACTAAGGGCAAACATTTATTTGAGAGTGAATTATGAAGATAATGCAGAGGCGGAGTGATATATATAGAATAATAAAACGAAGTAAAGGAACACGTGGTACGCTTTAGAAAGGCGATATGGAATGGCAGTATATCAAAACTGCAAGGCCGCGAATGGGTTTATAAGAATGTCGGACTGGTCTCTGCCACGGTCCGACGAAGTAAGGTGTCACATAAGCATAACCAGGGACAAGCGGTACGTGGCGCAATTTGCCGGCTGGCTGCATGACATTGTCAAATCCTACGGGAGCACCCATTAAGCCCGCTTGTGTAGGACGACTGGGGTTAATTTCAACCCTGAAGAATCCGTAAATTTCACGGCAGAATGGGTCATCGCGTTTCTAAAACGTAACACATGTATACTGTATAAACGGTTATGATGAGATTTAAATAGATTTCTGACTTGGCCCTACATTACCAACATTTACTCAAGAACTCTGGCGACTCTCAAAGAAATGGGATTTTCTAGAATTATTCATTAAATTTAATAAATACAAAATATATATAAGGTGGGAGTTATTACACTAATATGCCAGCCATTTGCGAAGTAGTAGACCCCCACATTACAATAAATGATGCATTGAATGCGTGTCAATTTATATGAAAGTTTAGTTATTTAGGAAAGTACATATTAATGAAAATGTGACACGCATTCACTATTTCATACGATCATAGATTTAAACTTTGAAAATAGAGACAATTGTGATCATGCAATAATTAAATAATAAATATAGATAAAATGTAGATTTTAGAAATACGCACCCAAGATAGACTGAGGTAAGCTAGATTAGTAGAGAAATTTACACATTAAGTTAATTATTCAGTTTTAGTTATACATATGGTAGTTTTACATTTTATAATTTAGATAAGTAGTATGAAGAAAAGCTATAGCATATTATTAGAGTACTCTAGAGTTTGAACACAGACAGGTACCTGTTTTATAAGAAGTTTTCCGAGTCCATTGGTTAAGTAGCAAATAGTTCATGAGTGGCAATTCTTTTTTGTATTTAGACGTTTCATTTTACTTTCACAGCAGCAAAAAGTTCAGGAGTGGCAATTCTTTCTTGTAATAAGATATTCATTTAATTTCATGGCAGCAGCAGCTTTCTCATTCATTTCAGGCAGCAGATCTTCATGGTGAATTCATGACGGGCAATGGAAAGTTCGCATTCGATAGGCCATCTCCCGATGGAGAATAATCTAGGTGCTTTACTCGGTCATACCTTGGCAGGAACAAATTATTTTATTATTTTTGGAGACTTTCAGTGATCGAGAGCAAAGCTAAAGTTTTAGTGAATGTCTCCAGCAAGTCTAAGATGGCCTCTTTTTTTATCTTGATCTTTCACATTTTTGTTAAGATATTTTTAGGTTCTACTTAATCTGCCCTGAGGATAATCAATGCATTTAGTTGGTTTTTAATTAAAGAAAGCTGCCGTTCTATTGTTTACATTTTACATTTACTAATTAATTTTGGGGAATTTTTCTTTAATTAATCTATTATCTATCACTGACCGATGCTTTTAAATTTCAAAAACAAAAAGGGAACATAAGATTATTTTAACTTTTAATTAAATATTACATCAGATATTTTTAGAATTATTGTTAAACGAAATTTAAACAAAGCAATAAATACGAACTTTATAATCCAAAATAAATGATTAAGATTGTACAAAATTATATAACTCAAAGAAATCTAAATTATATTATTTTATCCCTATTTATTGCCTTTAATTTGAGATCGAAATGTGTGTGTGTTTATGCTGAATTCTACATATATTTATACATTTTTAATATTGCTACACACACAACTCGATACCAAAAAGTTTAAATTTGGGCAGGATAGACCGGTCAGTGAGACGACAGAAAAAGGTGAAACTTAAGATTCGAATACGAATCTTACTGTTTCATTTCCCCGTACTTCCCGTAAACAATTAAGGAAGGACTAAGGAGGCAAGAAAGAGAAGAAAAAAAAATTTTTACATTACATAATTTAAATACGAGAAAAATTATTATTATTATTATTATTTTTAACAGATATATTGAAATATAGAAAAAGCAGAGATTACATGAAGCAACGAACAATTTAAATACCCGGATCTAGAATTTATAGTTTAATTAAGATGGCCTAATTTGGCCGTGTCTGGTTAAAATCATAATAATTAGTTAAACTGAATGTATATATATAAAAAAAAATTCTTAGAATAGGATTAGTATAATATATAAAAAAAAATTTTTAAGAGTAATAGTAATTAAAACAATAATATATATATAATAAAATTTCTATCTAAAACCCTATTTGACTAAAGTACAATCCATTCAACCAAGTTCATTATGTCGAGTTCATTTTAATATTTTCATATACGTTTAATCCGTCCTAATGGTCTAATATTTTTACAACCCCGGGTCAGGTAGATAATACCGATCTCTCGTCATCGATGACTGCGGCCCGCTACGCTGGATCGTTCTAAATTTCCACTTCCCCATATTCCACCAGTTTTTGGCAGATCCCTGCAGATGGTTACTAGCTATAGCTATCTGCACATCTGGCCCTTTCTTATGAAATTTTAAGAACTTCTGTGAGCTCTCTAGGTAGGTTTGAGGTTTTTCCCTTATTTCCACTCTAAATATTTTAACATGGACCATCTTTGTTAAATGGCTTTGGTTTCCCCTGTCCGTTTTCATGTTTTCTTCCGTGACTTTTGGTCCTATTTTTTTGTCCCCATCCATGCTTGTCTCCTTTTTACTGCTTTCACTCAACAGTTTTTGTGGGCCTTCATCTATTGGAATAAGGTCTATTTGCTCATCTACTATCATAGGTTTGTCAAGTATTTCTAATTCCCTTGCCTTTTCCATTTCTTTAATTTCTTCTTCCTTTTTACTAGCTGGGGATATTCCAATATGTTCCTTTATGGCTTCTAACTCTCTCCACATAAGGTCTTTAAATTCCTGATATTCTCTCACTCTTATCTTTTCTTCTTCTTGTCTGTCTTAATTCTTCATCTCTTCTTTTTCTCATTTCCTCCTCATACATTTTCTTCATTTCTTGCATATTCTGTCTAAATATTTCAAGTAACCTTAGACTGAAGTTCATTGATGTTATTCTGTCATTTTCTGCTTCCATTTTTCTTAATATTATTTATTTTATACTAGTAGCATTTGACTACTCCCCACCGGTATATTGGCCCTATAGCAATCTTTCGCTGCCCTCACCTACTCTACATCGCCCTATCTCTATATTGCTGCGTTTAACATATTTAACATATATATTATAGCGAACTACTGGTTACGCGGATAATAAGCTACTGCTGTCTATGATATATATATTTGTACTTTAACAAAATATTTACTATTAACATATATAACAAGCTTCTGCTGTCTATGCTATATATATAACGGTGTTTTAATAAAAAAAATTCAATGCTACTTGCTTTCTCATTTAACGACTGATTACTTTTTTTTTTCTTGACATATATATATAAAGCAAAATATTTCATTAGATCCGAGTATTTTTGTTCCTTCTTAAACTACACACACATCCCTGCTTTCCTTAAATTTGTTATTACGCCTGCTGTCCTTTCATTCACTCGACCCACATTATTTCACTCGATTTATTTTTTCATTATTTTTATCAAAACAAAATCGTATATATCTAAAATAATTAGCCAACTCGAGTAACGAATGCTAAAAGAAATTTATATGCGTTATATTTTGCTCAGGGTATATATGGGTTTTTTTGTATCGAACGCTCCACGTTGGAAAGCGCCAAACGCAAAAAAAAAAAATTTAACTATGTAACGGTCAGAAAACGTGTGACTTGTAAACATAGTGCAGAATTCGACCACCATACAGAACAGCAGCACCATCGAGTAGCGAAGCCACCCGTGGTACTGAGTTCGAACATAGTTTATCGGTTCCACAATACAATCCACGAAACAACGCATCTGATGCGACATTAGTAAATATTTCCTTAGGCACGGTGGTCAGGGATATGAAAGAGACTCATGATTTTATTCTCGAGTTAGCCAATAATTAAACTAATATTAATTAAACATTCATATTTACATAATCGAGGAAATATTAGATAGAATGGGTATCGAATAAATGAAACGTAATTGCAGACGTATAGTTTAAAATTATTTATTAATACATTTTAATAACACAATCTAATAATATTTTATGGACTCACAGCTTCAGTAGCGGGATTTGCGACATGATTATATTTTAAAGAATACATTTATTTATTTAGACATTATTTTATATTGAGGATTTCAGTAGCGGTATTTCCGATACTGTAATGTTTACAAAAGGAATACATTTATTTGAAGGCGTAATCTAGCTACCTAAAATTCTCGAGTGAGTATTTCTAATGCATGCATGGAGGGATTTATACCTTTGCAATGCAAGTCTAAAGTATGGGTTGTAAGAGTAATAGCAGACATATATTTATTTAATTAAAATATTTATTTATAACTAAGGGCAAACATTTATTTGAGAGTGAATTATGAAGATAATGCAGAGGCGGAGTGATATATATAGAATAATAAAACGAAGTAAAGGAACACGTGGTACGCTTTAGAAAGGCGATATGGAATGGCAGTATATCGAAACTGCAAGGCCGCGAATGGGTTTATAAGAATGTCGGACTGGTCTCTGCCGCGGTCCGACGAAGTAAGGTGTCACATAAGCATAACCAGGGACAAGCGGTACGTGGCGCAATTTGCCGGCTGGCTGCATGACATTGTCAAATCCTACGGGAGCACCCATTAAGCCCGCTTGTGTAGGACGACTGGGGTTAATTTCAACCCTGAAGAATCCGGAAATTTCACGGCGGAATGGGTCATCGCGTCTCTAAAACGTAACACATATATACTGTATAAATGGTTATGATGAGATTTAAATAGATTTCTGACTTGGCCCTACATTACCAACATTTACTCAAGAACTGTGGCGACTCTCAAAGAAATGGGATTTTCTAGAATTATTCATTAAATTTAATAAATACAAAATATATATAAGGTGGGAGTTATTACACTAATATGCCAGCCATTTGCGAAGTAGTAGACCCCCGCATTACAATAAATGATGCATTGAATGCGTGTCAATTTATATGAAAGTTTAGTTATTTAGGAAAGTACATATTAATGAAAATGTGACACGCATTCACTATTTCATACGATCATAGATTTAAACTTTGAAAATAGAGACAATTGTGATCATGCAATAATTAAATAATAAATATAGATAAAATGTAGATTTTAGAAATACGCACCCAAGATAGACTGAGGTAAGCTAGATTAGTAGAGAAATTTACACATTAAGTTAATTATTCAGTTTTAGTTATACATATGGTAGTTTTACATTTTATAATTTAGATAAGTAGTATGAAGAAAAGCTATAGCATATTATTAGAGTACTCTAGAGTTTGAACACAGACAGGTACCTGTTTTATAAGAAGTTTTCCGAGTCCATTGGTTAAGTAGCAAATAGTTCATGAGTGGCAATTCTTTCTTGTATTTAGACGTTTCATTTTACTTTCACAGCAGCAAAAAGTTCACGAGTGGCAATTCTTTCTTGTAATAAGATATTCATTTAATTTCATGGCAGCAGCAGCTTTCTCATTCATTTCAGGCAGCAGATCTTCATGGTGAATTCATGACGGGCAATGGAAAGTTCGCATTCGATAGGCCATCTCCCGATGGAGAATAATCTAGGTGCTTTACTCGGTCATACCTTGGCAGGAACAAATTATTTTATTATTTTTGGAGACTCTCAGTGATCGAGAGCAAAGCTAAAGTTTTAGTGAATGTCTCCAGCAAGTCTAAGATGGCCTCTTTTTTTATCTTGATCTTTCACATTTTTGTTAAGATATTTTTAGGTTCTACTTAATCTGCCCTGAGGATAATCAATGCATTTAGTTGGTTTTTAATTAAAGAAAGCTGCCGTTCTATTGTTTACATTTTACATTTACTAATTAATTTTGGGGAATTTTTCTTTAATTAATCTATTATCTATCACTGACCGATGCTTTTAAATTTCAAAAACAAAAAGGGAACATAAGATTATTTTAACTTTTAATTAAATATTACATCAGATATTTTTAGAATTATTATTAAACTTAATTTAAACAAAGCAATAAATACGAACTTTATAATCCAAAATAAATGATTAAGATTATACAAAATTATATAACTCAAAGAAATCTAAATTATATTATTTTATCCCTATTTATTGCCTTTAATTTGAGATCGAAATGTGTGCGTGTTTATGCTGAATTCTACATATATTTATACATTTTTAATATTGCTACACACACAACTCGATACCAAAAAGTTTAAATTTGGGCGGGATAGACCGGTCAGTGAGAGACAACAGAAAAAGGTGAAACTTAAGATTCGAATACGAGTCTTACTGTTTCAACCTTTTTATTTTATTTACTTTAATTTTAAATACCATCCATCAATTGAACTTTTTATTCCGGGTCTCTTCCATTAAAAAGAACTTTATAATATTTTAAGTTATACTTAAGACAATTAAGCGTGGTCACTTCATTTAAAGTTTCCCAAACTTTGTCATAATTATGATACTTTTCCTCTATAAGATTATTATGATATGGAAATATTCCATTCTGATAGCTATCAAATAATTGAGGAAAAATATCCCTGAGAAACATTTCAAATTTATTTTTACTATAAATGTCACTACAATGGTAGGATTCCAGAATTTCATTAATTTTATCTGTCACTGGTATTTTTATCTCGACATCTCCACTAACACTTTTAATATTTGCTTTTATTTTAGTTTGTACAGGTTCATCTGCTAAACTATAATTAACTTCAGATTCTTCTAGATTTAATTGTAATTTCAGTTTGGAGTTACCATCTCTTTGCTTTGTTTTGATGATCTTAATACTTAGTTTGCTTTCTATTTTCTCTTCAATTTTTTCAGGTTTCTGTTCACATCTGCAGTCCTTTTCTTTTATCATTTTCTTTAATGGTAGCAATTTAATATCCCTGTCAGCTTCTTATTCACTTTCCTTGCTTTCTATCTTTTCCGATTTATTTTCCATCTTTTTAGATAAATCATATGCTATCTCTGCTTTCATATTATCTATCTTGGTGGACATTTATTGCTGATCTTCTTTCATATTATCCATCTTGACAGACATTTGCTGCATCATTATCATCACTTGATTAAGTGATGCATCATTAGCATTTTATTTCCCCTTTGTTGTTTGGGGGGTTTAGTAATTTTTGGGAATTGAATAACTTCTCCTGTGGTCCTGCCAGATATGCTAATGTTCTGTTCTGTTTCTAGATCTTCTAAAATAGCACTCTCCATTTCTTCTCTAAAGGTCTCGGATTGTATTTCAATTTCTTTTTCATTACTAGTTTCTGATTGTATCATTTTGATTTTGCTTCTTGTAATCATCTATTTTTTTACTTATTTATTTTAACTTATTGTATTAATTAATTTCGTCTTTTAACTCTGATAAATATTAATTATGAGTTACATAATGGAAATATTTTCAATATTAAAGCCTTTTAGCCAATTGATTATAAGCTATTTTACATGATTTTTAATCGTAAGTAAACATCAATATTCAATTTCAATTTGTCATATCAAACAAAAATTTTGTGAAGAAATACTTTTATGTTTTATTAAATTTTATTATTGAAATTATTGAATTGTAATATTAATATAAATTCTAGATTACACTGCAACTGGGTGTGTTATATATAACAAAGTGTGATATTAATATACGATTAGGTCTTACGTTTGGTTGTGCCATAGAAATTAAAGATATTTATTTTTAACACCTTTTTTTTACTGGGGTAATAATATAAGGTGTAGCCTTTGCTTAATTCGAATCCAAGACCCATAAATGAAAATGAATTACAATTCATTTCAATTAAAAAAAAAAAATTAAAGTAATCCCAAGCACTATAACTGAGAAACCATTAATTATTTTCTCCAATTAAATACCTAGTATAATCTTATGATAAATATGTATCTTAATTAAACCATAAACATATACACGAATATTAACTTTTGTTAAAAACATCTTGTCAATTGTAATATAACTCCTATACATTATAACAATATGAAGGAAATATGATCAGATAGATTAGATGCAAGTATTGAAACGGAAACCTTCCAATCTCTTTCTGTTTCACCATCAACCTAATGACCTACTCGTCTGAACTAGTTTCGAACCTATCTTAAATGTAAAAATGTTATATATAAGTCGAGCGGAAAAACTTTGCTATCATGGCCGCTTGAATGGCATCATCCATTTACATACAAAAGTACGCTATAATTATTATAAAATGCTTTATTAATTTTCAGTCAATTCTTAATTATATTCGCTATTATATTCGTATGTGGATGGATAATTTAAAACTTGGAATAACGGCAAAATGATTTATACATATATTTAAGTTTAAATAAAAAGATATAATGTGAAACATTTTCTTTAAAATATATTTAACAGTTTTCTGATTTAATGTTTTACATATATAATTGAAACTAAAGTATTTTCTTTAAATTTGCTTTTTTTTTTTATAAACAAATAATATTGTAAAAACAAATATGTTAAAAGTTATTTATTTCAGTAAAATAAAAATCATCCGTTTGTAATTAAAAATGAGAATTTTGTGTAAATAAGATATCAATTAGTGACTGCACCCCGGGTAAAAAAGTAAAATCTAGTTTACTGATTGATTTTTGTTTGCAACAAAAGACTTTATCATTAAATCAGAATACCGTTACTTCTGCTAAGCTTTAACATTCTATAACACCTAGAAAGGAATTTAATTAGTGAAATCTGAATCGAATTATATGATTTATATATTTTAATAATTTTAAGTAAATTAAATATAACATCTCGGAGATTTTATCAGTAGTAAAAATTATATTATTTTTGTTTAATTAAAAGTCAATTGGTCCCGAGGCAAATGAAATTCCAAAAAGGTGTTATGGTTTTGTGAAAATGTATAAATAGGGCTTATTTTAAGCAGGAAGATACTCCATCTTGCTTTTGAAGAGCTATTACTATCCAAGTTATAAATTGTTTAATATTACCATGTCCGGCTAAAGTCAGGCAAAATTTTGCTGCCGTTCCCGTGATGGAACGCCCGAAGTTCAATCCATCCAATGCCGAAGCAACAACCAACAAGCTTATACCAAATGAAAGTTGCCGTACGCCGCTAAAAGGGACTTACTTTCGTTCCAACACCATTTTAAAATCATCTCCCAACTAAATTGAAGATGCTACAAGCCTCCAAAGAACTCACCTTTGTTCCAGTTCGAATATCTCCAGGAGAACTGTTTTAATATTAAAATCGCAGAGCTCTGTGTGAATTTCAAAAACAATCATTATTTTTTCAAAATCAGGTTAGCTAACCATATTATTGTAACCTCTTTCTAAATTGTTTTCCAAATAATATTTAAATTCTATAAAATGAAATACTTTTGCAAATTTCTTTATTAATTCAATATTGTAAACTCTTTCTAAATAGTATTTGAAATCTATAAATGAAATGCTTTTGCTAAATTTCTTTGTTAATTAATATTTTGCTATATAAATTAATCACTGCAGTATATTTACCTTTCTGTTGCTTATTTTAATAATTATTAATTATGCCTATGTTTTGAAACGGCGTGCATTTAATTATAGAATATGTTTTTAAAGATATAATTTAAAATCCTCGTATTATTATTTTATTATAGCGTCATTTAGCGCCCTGTTTCGAAACCCAAATTTATAAATAATGGTGACCCTTTTTGCTCGTTATTATTTTGTTATTTAGTAAATTAATTAATATAAATATAAAATGTGGCTTTTCAACCTTCAATTATTATGTTACTAAAGATTAAACTAGCCTGGAGTGCAATCATAAGTATATTTTTTAATGAAGTATTCGTAAGTCCCTTATTAAATATACTTTCCCCCCCTGTTTAAAAGTTTAGTCATTATAAGTAACTAAAGAGATTGAACAGGATAAAGTAAAGTTTGTATAGATATATATTCCCGTCAGTAGCATATCGTATTTCTCATGCTACAGAAGAGTTGGCTCTTTTGATCAAGCTGATGAACTGGTGTTCATTTAATAGACCACATGTGAGATGGATGGATGAAATAAGAAAGTGTGCAGGGGTGATGTGGAGAAGAGAAGCTAAAGATCGGAAAAGATGGATTAAACTTGGAGAGACCTTCATCCTGCAGTGGATTGATAATGATTGATGATGATTTAATTTAGGCACTTTGCATATAATTCAACTGATGACGTATTACCCTGAAGGCATATCGGCCTAATATTGTGATTTTTAAGATAACGTCTCCAAGTGATCTGCGGACACATTTAGTCGCTAAAATGTGTCTGCAGATCACGTGAACACATCACGTTAAAAAGCGCAAGATTAGACCGATATGCCTTCAGGGTAATATGTCATCGGTTGATCACGTGATAAAAACATAAAAAAAGACAAAAATGTGACGCAGGTCACGTGATAAAAAAGAAAAAAAGGCAAAAAATATGAAAATTTAAAAAAATTTAAACATGAAAACAAAAAAAAGACAAAAATGTGACGCAGGTCACATGATAAAAAAGAAAAAAAGGCAAAAAATATGAAAATTTAAACATGAAAACAAAAAAAAGACAAAAATGTGACGCAAGTCACGTGATAAAAAAGAAAAAAAACTTGCAAAAATATAAAAATTAAAAAAAAATTTAAACATAAAAAAAAGACAAAAATTTAACAAAAAATATACAGTCATGTGGTTTTTTAGATGGCTTCTTGGCAGGCAGAAAACGAACATCACCATGTTTTTTGATCCTGAAAAAAAAAAATACAAAAAAACAAAAAATTATTGAAAATTTACATGCATGAAATACAAAATAAGGTCAATACAAAATATAAAAACAAAAAATTATTGAAAAGTTACATGCATGAAATACAAAATAAGATCCATACAAAATATAAAAACGTACTGTATATTGCTAATTTGATTTAAAAAATTATTGAAAATTTACATGCATGAAATACAAAATAAGGTCAATACAAAATATATATTGCTAATTTGATTTAAAAAACACTTTACCCGAATTAATGCGAATCTGGCATTAATGGCGATCTTTTATAAAATGTGTCATCACATGCCGTAGTTTTACATACATTTGGTAATTTTAAAAACGTACTGTATATTGCTAATTTGAGTTAAAAAATTATTGAAAATTATTTACAAAGTAAACGTAATTAAGTGGAAGTTTGATCATTGTAGAAATATTAACAAAAAATGTTTGTAAATTTTAAAAAAAAGATAAAAAACATTTTACCCGAATTAATGCGAAATCTGGCTTTAATGGCGATCTTGTATAAAACATGTCATCACATGCCGTAGTTTTACATACATTTGGTAATTTTAAAAACATACTGTATATTGATAATTTGAGTTTAAAAATTATTGAAAATTATTTACAAATTAAACGTAATTAAGTGGAAGTTTGATAAGTGTAGAAATATTAACAAAAAATTTTTGTAAATTTAAAAAAAAAAAATTAATGCGAATCTAGCATTAATGGCGATCTTATATAAAACGTGTCATCACATGCCGTAGTTTTACATACATTTGGTAATTTTAAAAACGTACTGTATATTGCTAATTTGTTATTATTAGACGTATTATTAAGCTTCACTCCAGACTTGGTTTGATTTCATGTAAAATAGCCACTAGAACTGATTATAAAAGGACATAACTAATAAGTTAATGTAGTGATTAGTTATATAGCGTGATATTTGTTTCCATTGAATAATGGCCACAAATCTATTTGCCAACATATCAATTATTGTTTAAATGGCCTAGAGTAATGTCACTTAATAAATAAAATGCCTGCGTGCTAAATAATGTTATATCAAGGTACATATGAAATTTGTTAATAAATATATTTTATAATTCATTATCTCTTAGTTTCTGTCTCATTATTAAATCAATCCAATTCACTAATTGCCCATAGCTTTTCATTAGTAAAACCCCTATTTAACTAATTATATTAGATTTTATCTTTGGAATGTCTAGTATTTAAGCTGCTTATATATATGTTTAAGTCCATGAGTCTAATTGTTGTCTCCGATTTGCTAGCGGGCCGGATTAAGAATTAATTCTCGTGTGCCATCATTATGTTGTCCATTAGGTGTTTGACCTGGGGCTTGGAGAGTGGGTTTGAATTCAGGCTGGTCCCTGACCAAAATCTTGGGCTCAACTGGGTTTGAAGTACATTTTGTGAGTTCCAGCTCGTGTTAGATGGATAAGCATATTTTGACCGGCACAGTATGAAATGAAAAATTATTTGAATAACAAATAAAAATTTTATTGTTATTAATATATATATATAATAATCACTAATAATGATGTAAATAATTAATCTAAATCATAACTATGAACCAGCTAGTTAAAGTCATCAAAAATCATTTTATATCGAATATCCTCGTTTTAGTAATTGGAAAATATAAAAACCAAAGAACTTCTCAAAGATCAGGCAAAAAAACTCATCGGCTGAATAACCTGCATATAGTTTAAGCTGAGAAATCGAACTTGCGGCTGGAATAGAGAACCCTTTGGATATTCGGTAAAGAAATAAAAGGCATATAATTTCAAATCTAGCCAACTGAGAGATTCTAAAGTGAAATCTCCAAAATTAAATTCAAATTATTCGACATTTCCAAAGTGTTTTTAACTTTAAGCCAGAGGTGGAATTAACTTTAATTCAGGATATCTAATAGTAAAAATATTGTTTTTACTTCAATACTAAATATATATAAATAGCAATACAGACAATCATGCATTGCTAATCATAAAGAGACATTGGGGAGAAGAAAGTCATCGCCCATGGAACTGTAATTGCCAAAACTGAAATGAAATTGACCTAGCATTTACCGTCTATGCTGTGAAACATCAAATTTACTATTGAGAAATGAATCGACAAACTCTACATCTCAAAGCAGGTCTTCTAAGAAGGGAAATTATAAGCGACATAATGGATGTTCTGGAACACCTTAATCTTACCACCTATAACTTGAATGGATTAAGGAGAACATTTTCTTTATGAACTCTCAAGTTGATATCATAAATTTTAATTATTTATTTATTTTATGTAAATTACCTCCTTTATCTCTTTAATATGTATGGAAGTGGGGTATAAGTTATTGATATATAATAGAAGAGTTAAATATTTAAACCTTATTGTAAATTAAAATAAAATATAGATTCTGATGAGGACTTGCTTGCTTATAGGTCTGATCATCATCATAGGAGAGGTAAGATTTTACCTTAATATATAACCAAGCAGGGCAAATTTTGAATGTCCACTCCATACGATCTTGTCGTTGCAGCTGTTATTACTATATGATTATTCATATAGTATACAAACATGGATGGGATGCTCACCAACACACATTAGTCAGGGTGGTGAGTTTATTGGCTTTTTACCTCTGAGTTTAAGATCAAGAAACACCATGGTCTTTCTTCTCTGTTGCCTGATAAGGCAGAATGAATGTATGTGTAAATGATAAATATTTTTCCAATAGATATATACAATCATGACAGACAAAAATAAGTCATGGCCCTTATTCTCAGGACGCTATAAAGTCACCAACCAAGGGAGTGGTTGGTGACCGAAGGCAGAGGATGCTAAGAATCCCCTGATTGTGGACCTAGGCTGCCATTTGATGATGACTTTTTTATTTAGGTACTTACAACTGTATATCACTTTCAAGTGAAGGAAGATTGCAAGAATTAGAAGAACTGTCTTATATTAAATGGGACATTATTGAACTTTCTGTGAAGTTAGAAGAAAAGGTGAAGAGACAATTGTTTTAAAAAGTGGACGTGTACTCTATTATAAAGGCACAAATATTGGAAATACAAGTGGAGTAGGATTCATTATAAATAAAAAGTGGAAGAACAACATTGTGTAGATTGATGGTGTATCGGACAGAGTGGCAAGATTAGTTATACAATTTAATAGCAGATACCAAATACAGGTCATTCAGGTTGATGGTGCAAGATTAGTTATACAATTTAATAGCAGATATCAAATACAGGTCATTCAGGTTTATGCCCCAACAACTTTTCATAGTGATGAACTAATAGAAGATTTTTATATGGATGTAAGAAAAAAAAAGGCTTTTTATCAGAGTAAACAACATTTTAAAAATTGTTATGGGAGACTTTAATGCTAGAATTGGTAAACAAATGAAAGATGAAAATGCTGTAGGTAATTTTGGTTATGGTAATAGAAATGAGAGAGGACATAGACTTGTGGAGTTTGCAGAAAAAGAAAAACTTTATATTATGAATTTTTTTTTGTGAGAAAAATGTTAAAAGGAAATGGACATGGAAGCATCCAAATGAAGGTACAGCAGAATTGGATTATATTTTGACTAACAGAAAATACATATTTCAAGATTGTAATGTTCTTAATAAATTTAACACAGGAAGTGATCATCGATTAGTAAGATGTAAGATACATGTTAATGCAAAACTAGAGAGACAAAAATTATTAAGAAAAACAATATTTACAGTTGATATTCCTAATCTTCAGAAACATTCTAATGAATTTAAATTAGAACTTACAAATCAGTTTCAAGTATTAGTAGATTTTGAACATGATTCAGATTTGAATGAAATTAATATGAAAATAACTGATACACTTTTAAAAACTGCAACAAAGATAGCTGGTAGGAAAAAGCAGCAATTGACCAATAAAATTTCTACTGAGACTAGAGAATTTATGAAGAAAAGAAGGAATATGAAGATATACAAAAATGATGCATTAAAAAGGATTGAATATCTCAAATTTTGTAAAATGGTGCGGAAAAGAGTTGAAAATGATATAAGAAAGTATAACTGTGAACTAGCAAGGAAAGCTGTAGAAGAGAATAAAAGTCTCAAGAGTGTAAAACAACATTTTGGTATTGGTAGGAAATTTATATCTGCAATAAGAAAAAAAGATGGAATTATTACTAAAAAGAGAGATGACATCATGAAATGGGTAGAAGACTTCTATCAAGAATTATATAGTAATAAAGAACAAGTACCTCCTATATCTATTACATCTTCTGAATTGCCCAGAATTTTAAATGAAGTGAGACATGCAATTAAATTTATGAAGAAAGGAAAGGCTCCAGGTAATGATGGAATTATAATTGATATATTAAAAGAAGCAGGTGAAGAAATAGAAATTTTTTTAGCAAAGTTATATACCAAATGTCTAAATGATAAAGGTGTACCAGATGATTGGAAGAATGCAGTATTAATATTAATATTTAAAAAGGTGATAAAGAAGATATTAGAAATTACAGATCTATCAGCCTTTTATCAGTTTTATACAAAATTTTTACCAAGATAATTACAACTCATCTACAGAGAACTTTGGATTTCCACCAACCAAGAGAACAAGCTGGATTTAAAAGTGGTTTTAGTACAGTAGATCATATCCAAGTATTGAGAGAAGTTATAGAAAGGACAAATGAATATGAGTTGCCATTATGCTTTGGATTTGTAGATTATGAAAATGCATTTGATTCTATAAACATTTCTTCAGTGATTAAAGCATTGGATCATCAAGGTATAGATCCAGGATATTGTCATATTTTAAAGAATATTTATAAAAATGCAACAGCAACAATTAGATTACATAATGATACTAGGAAAGTCAACATTGAGAAGGGTGTAAGACAGGGTGACTCCATATCTCCAAAACTTTTTACAGCAGTGCTGCAAGAAGTATTTTGTGGATTAAAATGGGAAACTAAAGGAGTGAAAGTAAATGGAGATTATTTAAGTCATTTAGATTTTGCAGATGATATAGTTGTTTTTGTAAATAATGCTTTAGAGCTGCAGGAAATGTTGCAGGAGTTATCAGATGAAAGTAGGACTAAAGATAAATGTTAAAAAGACTAAAGTAATGTTCAATGGATTTTCTCAAAATATGAAAATAAAGATTGATTATGATGAGTTAGAAGAAGTTAACACCTACAAATACCTTGGTCAGATTATTAATACAGATGGAAACATAATGGATGAAATTAATCATAGAATTAAACTTGGTTGGAGTGCTTTTGGTAGAAATAACTTGATACTAAAAGGAAATATGCCTATGTATTTGAAAAGGAAGATTTTTAATAAATGTGTTTTACCAGTTCTTACTTATGGATCTGAGACTTGGACACTTAATAGAAGAGCAATACAGAGACTTCAGATCACTCAAAGAAGTATGGAGAGATGCATGTTAGGAGTAACAAGAAGAGATCAAAAACGCAATATATGAGTAAGAGAACAAACAGGTGTTACTGACCTCATTGAAAAAATTAAAAGACTGAAGTGGAGTTGGGCTGGACATATTGCTAGAAGAGATGATAATAGATGGACAATTGAAATCTTAAACTGGATTCCAAGAGATTGTAAAAGACCCAGAAAGAGACCACATGTGAGATGGATGGATGAAATAAGAAAGTGTGCAGGAGTGATGTGGAGAAGAGAAGCTAAAGATCAGAGAAGATGGATTGAACTTGGAGAGACCTTCATCCTGCTGTGGATTGATAATGGTTGATGATGATAATAGTCACACTGTTATTTGTTGGTTAGAACTAATCATTTAGTTAATTATTTTCTATATACCTGACTAACTATTTCTAGTATAAATCCTGTCTTTATCCTAATATAGCAGGGGGATACCATATCATCAATATGATTGATGTGAATTAATCTCTCAAGTCAGTGGGAATAATAACAAATTATAGTTTTAATAAGATAATTTAGCAAGCAAGGATAATTTAAATAATCATGAGTCGTAAAATAATTTTCTCTTGTGTTAATTTGGACTTCAAAACTAAATTAAATTATTTATATTTGTTATCAATGTCATTACTAAGTTTATACTTACTGTAAATAAACTTGTTAAGTATATATATTTTTAAATTAAAGACTATCATTTGTATTTATCCATATTCACTTTTTAAATTTGTTATATATTCTCACATGTTTACGTATATTGTTCCACACTCACATACCCGCATATTAAGTGATATTGATATACCTGAACTAGACAACTATGCAGATTCTTCCAGAGTTTGTAATCTGAGAAATAGAAATTAAAGATAAGAATAAGGTAAATATATGGATATAGTTTGATACACGTTTGAGTATTAATATATACCATATTCCAAGAATGAGATGAAGTGTGCATGAGTATATATATTCAGAAATCCTGTCTTACACGCTAGGATGATCTAGCTAATCTATTATCGTACCATGTAAAAACCCATTTCATTACAATGTAAAATTAATGATAGTATAAATTTTTGTATTACTTATATATTATATGTTAAATAATAATCACTTACAAGCTACCCATTAGTCTTAGTTTTTGCCATTAGTTAATTTTCATAAGCATAAGTTTGTTCTGAAGGATAGAGATTGCATTCGGACATAGCAGATAGTTTAATGTAATGGTAGAGATTCTGGAGCTTAAAATCATTCTATCGTCTTGCATTGGTGGTCGAGAGGTCAGTGCGACTGCCTTGCACTTGCAGGCAGTTGCCCGGGTTGCGGGTTCGCGTCCCGGCCGATGCTATGACACTTAAAAAAAAAAATCATTCTATCGATTCCACTTCTCGCACTTTCTGCATCTAGAATTCCTGAATAATAAAGCCTTTTTTTTTTTTTTTAATATATATAAAATTAAAAAAATCAGAGTTTATAGGTTGTTAGGGCTTTTTTTTATAACACAATAATTTATTTTATTTGAATTTCAACAAACAAATTTGAATATATTTCCATATAATTTAAATGTAATTGTTTATATTAAATATTATTAAATATATAATTTTATTTCTGATATGTTACTGAATATTTTTTCCAAAGATTATATACAAATTATAAGTACTTAAAATGATAGAATGTGCTCAGTAAAATTAATGATGTAACAAAATATTGAGATGTTAAAGAATGGAGCCAGCAATGTCAACGTACCATCAATGATGATTAAATATTATTACTTGGTCATTGTATTTTATTACCTATGTTACTCAGTTTACTTTCATAGAGAAGTTATTTATATATCTTAAGAAAATAATCCAAACCAAAAAAGATTTACTTCAATATTCTACTAAAAGAATTTGAGATTAAAATTAATCAAAAAACAACAGAAAAATAATTCACTTAAACATTTTGGGATTAGTCAAAATATTGATTAAGACTAACATTTTAAAACTTGGGCAGAAGGAAAAATTAGTTTTCATCATTAATTCATTTATTAAAAATAATCGCAAATGGAAAATTGACATGGTGAAGCCAGTGGAAGGGCCTAGAATTGGAATATATTCTAATAATCCATAAAAGCATTGAAACAGATTGCAATGTATTCAACAGTTTTAATGCAGGAGGGTATTTTCAAATGTCGTAACTTTAAAAAAAGATTGCAGCTTTAAAAACTGAAATAAATCTTAATGGAAAAATTAAAATTATAAGTAAATCTCTAAATAATATTAGACTAAAATTTAAGAAATATCTTTATTAAGCCTCACTTAACTTGCCTAATATGGGATGAGATGAGATGCACTGTGACTTCTCCTTTTTCAGAGTCAAGAATCTCTCAGCTACCCCTGGAGAAACCTATTAGCCACTTTATTTTCCCTTCCCAGCCCCCGTTATTCCCATATTTCTCTCTTTCTTGCTCCATCCCATTTCCACAACATAATCTTTGTCAAATCCATGGCCTTTATATCTAAATCTCCCTTATCTTTTTTTAAACCCAGCATAAAAACCAAGAACCCACTTTCTGTATAATCACTTTATTTATATTTATTCTCCCACAACTTCATTATTTGTACCCTTTCTGCTTGCAAGCATTTACATTCAATTAACAAATGCCTATTATTTTTTATGCCTTCTTTACATAACTTGCAGACTAAATCACCCATATTTTTCCATTTATGTGTATATTCCCTTCTTGCTAAAGAACCCGTTCGAGCCTTAAGCAGTAAACTACTTTCCTTGCTATTATCATAAATTAACTTGTACCCAATATTCTGTTTATTTCTATCTATATTTAAATTCTTTTTACTCTCCATACTAATTCTCCATCTCTCCAACTCCCTATTTTTTATTAATGTATTTATTCTTCTATTCCATTCCTTGCCATTATAACACTCAACAATTCTCCTAACAGAATCAATCATCCCATCTTTTGTATAAGTATAATACATAAATTCTTTATCCAAATCTTCTGTATTTCCCGCCCTTTACGCATAACCCAATTAAATATTATTTTGGTTATTCTCTTATTTATAAATTGCAATCTACCAAACATTTTTATTTTACTTTTATTAACTCTCACTTTTCTATTACTTTTATTCTTCTGAATATTCTCACCTAAAATCATATTTGCCACTCTTTCTACTTCACCACGCCAGTCCTTATATTCATCCCCAACCAACTCTTCCCTGGTTTCTTCAACTTTTATTTTATATTCTTCTAACTTATTCTTATCATTCATTCTCCATCCACATCTTTCAGTATCCTTTCTACTTTTATTACTATTTTCCAGCACATTACTAACCATTTCTATTATAAAAAAATTATGATCACTAATTACATACTCTCTCTTCATTATCATATATATTGAATTAGGTCATGGTGACCTCTCTTTTTCAACATTATAAATTACAATTTTAATATGACTTAATAGTCTAAACCAAATAGTCTTCTAGGATCAATTCATAAAACAGTTTTGTTTTTGCATTAAGAAATATAATTGATTTTAAAAACACAAAAAATGGTAGAAATTATTGATAAAGTTTTGCACAAAATATCTAAATGATACGACTATATCAGATATCTGGAAGACTTTAATAGAAAAATATATAAAAAGTGGGGTGGGGGAATATCAAGAAATACAAATCTTTTAATTTTGTATAATTATTAATCTATTAATTTTGTATATTTGCAGAGAACTTTGGTATTGAGTTATTAAGAACATTATGTTGGATTTAAACCTACAAAAATCCATACTTGAATTTTAAAGGAAATTATAGATTCATTTAATCAAGAGTTCCCATGTATGTTTTAAAAGAATTTAAAAGCTTAGAACATTCAATCATAGATGCAAGATCATATCATATGTCTGAAAAATATTCATTAATACAATAGCATAGACTTGTCTACATGGCCATACTAAAATGATTAATATTAATAGGGGTAGAGCAAAAATGAATTGAGATTATTAAGTCATATGCATTTTGTATAGGATATGGTTCCTATCAAGTGAAAGTAAAAATGATTAAAGTAATGTTCATTGGATATTTACAAAAGCAGAAATAAAGATTTAAAGTAATGGATTATAAGCCAACAGTTATAAATATTTTAATCAAATTATTAATATGGATGAAAATAATAATAATAATAATAATAATAAACAACCACTCAAAAATGGATATGGCTATTCCAACTTCAAACAAAAAAAGAAAAGGGAGAAAAAATAACTTTAAAAATGAGTTTTGTGGTGACTATACAAACCAATCTGTGAACTACAAATATGCCCACATATAGAACATGTTAGTCCAATTTTCTGTTTTCTTGATATTTTACAATGTTGTTTTTTAGTTTCCTCAGCAGAAAATTTTTCCTTCTGAAATACAACACTATGTCTAATTGCAGTTCTCCAATGTATTCATTTTTTGCTATATCTTCCCAATGGAAATAATTGACATTGCACTTTTTTAGAATGTCTTTGAAATAATTTTTATAACATAGAGAAGATCTGCCTCCTATTAACCCATAATCAATTCACTGTAAAATAGTTTTTTAGGAAATTTTCCATTGTTTATTTGTTTTATATGCCCAATGAAGGTGTAATTTTATAATAGTGGGCTCAATAATACCACATCCTGCAAGTTAAAAGACATATTGATTAGTTTTGCAATCTTGCCATAGTATTTTAAAAATTTTATGGATAATTTTTAAATGAAACTTTTCTGATACATTTATATTGCACCGATGGGGTATCCAAAGTTTCACATTCAACAATAAATTAGGTTAAATAATAGCTTTATATACAGTTAACTTAGTTCCAGTAGTTATTTCCCTATGATGAAATATTTTATCTTTTAACCTGTTAAAAGCAGTAGCAGCACATTGGAGTCTGTGATGAATCTCAACATCTACGTCCACCTCTCTACTTATTAAACTACCAAGGGGTTTGAACTGGTTTACTTTCTCAAGAAACTATCCAAGCTGAAAGTTGCTGAGGATTTTTCTTCACTGATAAAGAACTTGAGTTTTGTGAATGTTAGTTAGTAAAGCAAGATCATTATAAATTGCATTCAAAATATTAAGAACATATAGTAAATAATTTCTGACAAAAATAGCACAATCGTCAGCATACTGTAAATTCAAAATCTAAAAAGTTTAAGTTCTTGATTTTGTTTTTTCAAACCTATATCAATTCCAAAAACCTCTATCATAAAAATTGAAAACAATGTTGGAACAAATATATATCCATGTTAACACCAGTTTTCATTTCAAATGCCTCAAATTTTCTATTTGCAGTAATAACACTTCCTTTCATTTGATCTTGTAGAAGCTGTATAATACGAATAAATTTTGGTGGACAATTAACTAGTTTCAAACAATGCCATAGACCTAACGAATTAATTGAACCACATGTCTTTACTAAATCAATAAAAGCAATATATAAATCATTTCTTTGTTTCCTACACTTTTTTTACATTTGCCTGGCAACAAGAATCATATCTATAGTGCTTTTTGATTCCCTAAAACAACATTAAGTCTCTGTTAATCATTTATTTATAACTACAAGCAGTCTAAGTGACAAAATTTTTTTAAAGCACATTTGCTGTACTGAATAATGATATTCCCCAATAATTACTGCAATCTTGTCTATTCCCTTTTTTCCTAAAAATTAGAACAATAAAAGCATTCTTAAAATCAGATACCACAACTTCATGTGTCCAGATGAAACTGAAAAAATATTTTAGAAGCTAACATATCACCACCATGTTTTTAAACTTCTCCAGGTATTTCATTGGGATCTGCATCCTTTCCATTTTTAAGATTACAAAGAGTTGTTTTGTTTTCATTAAGCTGGATATCTTTGTCCAAATCTACATGAGTAGATAAAATTTAACACTCATATCAATTCTTGTATGATTATTCAAAAGGTGATCAAAATACTCCTTCTACCTGTTCAAAATATCATTATCATCTTATGAAAAAGTGTCACTGATGAATTTAATAGGATTATAATATTTTTTCTCAACTCCATATGTTACTTTCAATGTAACAAAATAATATTTTTAAAAAAAATTAATTAAATAATGCTTTTATGTAACAGCAGATTGAAAAGTAAAAAAATAAATCTGACTAAAAACATGTCATTTCATAAAGGCCTCAAATGTTTTTATGAAATGACACATGTTTTTTAGTCAGATTACTTTATTTTTTAGTCAGGTGTTTACATAAAGTCATCATTTAAAAAAAAATTGTTAATATTATTTTTTTATTTTTTAGTTCTAAATAAAATATATAATTTCAATTTAAATAAAATATTTTTTTTAAATCAGTCTCTTTTATTTGTCTTTGTTCATGCAATATTATCAATACGACATCGTTGCAGTCATTTTTCTATAAATATTAAACAGATATATATATTAATTAACTATGAGTTAAATCAATATTAACAAAATTTTATTCTACAAATGTAATGTTTCCATCAGATATATTTTATTTTATTTTAATTAATTAATTACATTCATATATCAGCCTTTCAAGCTAATTGAGCACGCGCCTTTTGAGAGTGTTAAATAAATGAATACTTTCCTCTTCAATCCAAGATATAGTATTTATGCAGGAATAAAAAGGATCCTCTTATTCCTATGACTCAAATTCTTTTATATGAGAAAATCTGAAGAACTGTTGAGGAGAGCGTGAGTAGAATTCTCACTTTAAATTACTATTTACGATGTTCTTTGACTGAATGATGTCGGTGAAATTACTTAGAATTTATTAAACATCATTCTTACTGAAACTTAATTATGAGTAAATAAGCAATTATTTTATCTAAAATTCACCGATGTCATTCAGTCAAAGAACATCGTAAATAGTAATTTAAAGTGAGAATTTTACTCATGCTCTCCTCAACAGTTCTTCAGATTTGCTCATATAAAAGAATTTGAGTCATAGGAATAAGAGGATCCTTTTTATTCCTGCATAAATACTATATCTTGGATTGAAGAGGAAAGTATTCATTTATTTAACACTCTCAAAAGGCGCATGCTCAATTAGCTTGAAAGGCTGATATTTGAATGTAATATAATTGTAAACACGGCGCTAGATAAAATAATTGCTTATTTAATTAATTAAGTATAAGTTAAAACAATATTAACAAAATTTTATTCTGCAAATGTAATATTTCCGTTGGCTCAATTGCTAAGGAGTTTTTTTTGGGAAACATAAGGATGTGAGTTCAAGGTCTGGAAAGAGTTTTTTTTTTTCATTATTAATTCAAAAATATGGATGTACCAATAGAAACACAGTCAGAGCAAGTTAATATAAAAGTATTTTAAAAAAGATATAGAACAACCATGATTATTGAATATCTGTATTTTCTTTGCATTTTTAATCTGCCAAACTTTATCAGTCATTGAACTTCTATCTTCAGATCTTTGTATTTAATAAGTTCCACATTTAATCTATTATTTTGCCATGCAAAAAGTATAATATGTCTTTTTTAATTGATCATTGTGAGTAAAATAAGTGATTTTCCTTTTTAGTGAATCCAAGATTAGATTTACTTGTATTTATAATGTACTCCTTAAGAGAATTCATGCTTCAATAATATGACAGTTCTGATGATGCAAATTAGAAATTTTAGCCTTTAATAGCTGTTGAATTGTAGTATTGTAGTAATAGATTAATATCAAAATTAAGTTACAAGCATAAACTCTAAAAAAAATTGTATTAGCCTATCAATAAAGCAAATATTATTAATTATTATTGTTATTATTGTTGCAAATAAAATGATTGGAAGTGATATTGATTTTTTTACATAGTGAAGCAAATTATTAAAATTATCCAAGATGTCTTACCTTGCAGATTTTATAAATACTCAGCATCTTAAAAATTATATGTATCAAATTTTGTTTTGTTGTTAAAGAAAAGTGCACATGCACATAAAGTTAATAGACAGAATGAAAAGATACAACATTGATTATAACAAGAATAAAATATTTAATTATATATTTTAATATAATAGTAACTTTATTATTATTAGCTAGACAATTTAAAAATACACTTAATAATGATTTAAAATTTTGATATAATATTCCAATATGTGTGATCATGCACAATTGTCTATTTGATTGAATATATTTAAAATTAAAAGGTTAAATTTTAAAATGCTTTAATAAACTTATTAGAGCAATAAATAGATGTATTATTAATTATAATGAGAACTTTAAAATAAATAAAACGAAAAATCATTTAGTTAATATTTTAATATTATAAGTAATAACTGAAATACAGGCTTATTATATACCTGTATCAATATATGTAATATATAGGGTATATGAGTACAGAATTTCACACCACTCACCGCCTAATCTCATATCACTGATACATTTCAACACATATATGCCAAAAAGATAAATAATCGCCAATATTCGTATTTCATGCTAAAACAGCAATCATCCGTTGGTCCAGATTATCATCTCCACACATATATGCAATAAGTGCTCAGATATATATTAAGATAGTCGATCTTCATATTTTAATGGACAGGCTTCAATCCACTCCACGCTCCAACTCTTCAACCATTCAACCAATTGAAAATCTGATGATGGAACACTCAAAGGCCACCCTGAGAATGAGATTCTTGTCACACCCATGTTACTTAAAGTCAATCTGATCCCTTATAAACAGGACATAATTCATTTAATACATATATAAGGAATGGGCAGACATCTCTACTATGTAATAACTGAAATACAGGCTTATTATATACCTGTATCAATATATATGTAATATATAGGTTATATGAGCACAGACTTTCACACCACTCATATCACTGATACACTTGAACACATATATGCCGAAAAGATAAATAATCACCACTATTACATATTTCATGCTAAATCAACAATCAATATGAAAAACGAATATATTTGGGCTGCTTTTAGATGCGGTTATGATATCAAACACAAATATAAGACGAGGATAATTTCGCACTTTGAAACTCATATGATTAAATAATATTTACACTATATATTATTGCAACCCCAATATTATAAGTAATTTATTTGTAAAACAAAAATGTGAATTTTTGTTTTATTTTTGATCATTAGTTGATGTAATCTGATGTTTTAATATTTTAAATAATATTTGTCTAGACTTTTACAATGATATCACAAATTTTGGTGCTATATACTTTAAAGTCTTCAATATCATTTTCATACCATTTCTAAACAAACTTTAATAGAATATTCCTATAAAAATTCAAAAAAGTAAAGGATTTTGGGTAAAAACTACTATCATTAATCAGATGACAGGAGTCTATCAATACATCTACATGCTAAGAATTGTCTAGTCCTCTTTACTAACTATGCAGAAGGACTGCATATAATTCAGAATAAGCCATCTTGGGATCCTGCCTTAAAATGATTTCTGGGTAAACAACTAATGCAAAATCTCTCTTTAATGACAAATGTTCCTCTACATTGCCCTGAATGGAGAAGCTAAATATCTAACAATGTATATCATTCAATAATAAATTTAAAAGGATGGAAAACCAAATAATTGAATTTTAATTATGAAAATTTTTAAGAGTGCTTCATGGAATGTTATATTTTATTTGAATTGCATTATTTATTTCTTCTCCAAACCAGAAATTATTTGCTTGGAATTTATATTTGCTATATCAACATAAAACTTTAGATGAGGATTACAAAACTAAAGTGAATTAATGGATTGATGAATTGCTTAATATATTTATGAAAAACTACCTAAAAATTTGGATTTATTCAGAAAAATAATGCAACATGATTAATAATTATTTAATACTACAATGACCACAGCAATGAAAACAACTTAATAAATTGATTTATATTCATTAATCTTTTACTTTCATAAATACACCTAGAAGTATATAATTTATGAAAACCATTCCTTAAAGGATTAATTATTGTGTTTAATACTTAAGGAATACAAAAACAAATAATTATTTGATTCAATATAAGTATAATTTATATAGAACAGATTGCTGAAAGGAGCTTGAAAGTATGTGTTCAAATCCCTTATGATTAAAACAAATAATTATAAGTTTGTCAAAATAATGGATTTATGTTTAAAAAAGTCAAGATTTGTGATATATATATAAAGAAACATTTGTAAGGCTAATGTATTTGTCTCTTGGATAAAATATAAATTAACATTTTTAACATTGTTTTTTAAACTATTTCAACTTATTTTTACATTTGTTTTTTAAAAAACCTGATTTTATAATGTCAATAATTGTTAAAATAAAGTTTCAGTTGAAATGTGTGCCTTGATATATTTTAGAAAAACAAAATCTTCAAGCCAGGTAATGAAAGGGGGGAAATAAAACAACTCTGTGCTTTTAATTAACATTCTTTTAAGGGATGACAGGGAGAAAGATGATTCTCAGAATTTTAAGAAACTAAATGTGTTTACAAATTAGCTCTCCATCATCTGATCCTCGAATAAATCTAGCATATTATGTAAGACTTAAGAATGACTGCATCTAGCAATATATTTGATCATTCTTGACAAATAAAGTAAAACAATATTAACAAAAAATAACACAAAAATAAATAAATCTAAGTAAATGAGCAACATCAAATGCATATGAATTGTTTTACCAGTCATAGGAGTGCAGAGATCTCATAACTAAAGTTCAGTGTTTCTGTGATTACCTTTGTGAAGAAATATGGCAAGATATGAAGAGCAGCGTGAGATTTAATGGTGACCTATAACTTTCATGGTGAAATTCACCTGGTCCTGGACAGTTCTTTTCTCTGTTATGGGTAATTAATTGGAGATAGACTGGTTCTTCAGAATAGCATTAAATTGAAGATGGCATATTGATTAGGAAGCTTATTTCTTGAGTGAAGGCACAGCAGGTCAGCAACCTGAATTCATTTATGATGGCGGGAACATTGATACAGGTCCATGGGCCAGCAAACTTTAGATGGGCAACAGCAGTTCACTAACTATCAGGATTTCAAATTTACACTCTCCAGAGATGACAAAGGGCAAGTAGATCCAAATCTTTTTCTACAGGTTAGCATAATACATCGCTTTAAGCCGCCAAAAGATTATGGACTTCTTAGTAATTTTGTGGAGTGAACTGGTTGACAATCTTGAAGACTTTTCTCATAAAACAACTTGAAGAATTTCTCATAAAAGAACCATAATCTGTTTGACAAATTTTCGAGGTATTTATACTATTTTAGACAAAAGGCATCCGAATTAATTTTAATTAAAAAATATGTTTTTTTTTGCTGATAACAATTTTGATCAGCATAATTAAAATTTAATCCTATACTCATTTATTGATTAGGAAAATTTTTTAAATTCTGAATACCTTTTATTTACTTGCAGTAATTTACTGCCAGGCTAAATATTTTTTTAAAAAAAGCCCCATTATTGTACATATATAATACAAAGTAATTATCTTATTTTTTATTAATTAAATAAGATTTCAATAACAAATATAATGTGACAGTCAGATATACGTAAAGCTAATGGCGGACAAAAGAGGCGTTATCAAAGAGATCAAGTTGGCACACAAAAGAAACTGACTCGTATTTAATTAACAAACATAAATAAAATTGGAAAGAGATTTTAAATGAACAAAAATTAACTATTAAACTCAACCGCAATGGAATACTAAATATTTACACAGGTTAGTGAGGAAGAATAGCGAAGGGAAAAAGGTTACATATAGATAGATGATCACACAATATATATATTTAAGGTTAGTCTAATAAAAATGGTTACATAGCAAATACATATAAATTCACTGAAGCAATTAGAAAAAAATGAACAAAAGGTAGCATACGAAATAGTTCAATAGAGGAGATACGATTACCGTCCTTTTTCCTTGGTCATGTTCCCTACGGCGTTCGTGGCTTGATCCGACCGTCGAGATGTAGTTGTCCGGACAATGAAAATATGTAGCATGGTTTCACGAAAAGTTCTCCAGACACGGCACAGAGTTCAGATGACTATTGAGTGGATATTAAGGCATTTTGAATGGTATTCCGGAACCTCGGCGATAGGCAAAGCTATTTATTTGCCTAGCCGATCATATTAGAATCTATCAAACTTATATGATTTTTAGCGTGAGCAGGTTCAAGCTTCTTCATGATTTGTAGACAACAGTTGTAGACTTTTGGGAATAAAATCACGAACAAAATCTGACAGAGTTCTCCTAAGAGAAATCTGAATGCACCTTGCAATAGCAAAATCTGAATCAATCTTGCAATAGCAAACTCTGAAAGAATCACCTTCACAAGGAAAATCAGAATCAACTGAATCCTTCAAAAGGAAAAATCTGAATAATGTGAATTCTTCAAAAAGAAAAATCTGAATATGTGAATTCTTCAAAAAGAAAAATCTGAATAATCAATCTTTTGTTCTCCCTTCTATTTATACCCTCTCTATCCCCTGTCTTCCCTTGTTTGTATGATCTGAGATCTTGATAAACACTTAAAATGCTCCATTGTTTGAAAGCAACACTTTCTTAAAATAACACCCACTTTTCCCCGCTATCTTTCTTACTTCAAAGTTTGAATTCTCTTAATTAAAAAGAAAAAAAAAAAAAGCCATCTTTAATTGCACTTGAATGGCTCACTAATTAAAACTATACATTCTTAGGGAGAATGTTGGCAGGCTTATCTCCAAATCAAATCATACTAAATATTTTAACAAAATTTATGCAACAATATATTATTATTTTTCTATAGTAGAATTAGCATTTTTATTTCCCCTGAATTTTTGCATTAACTCATATATATACAGCTAGATGAATATATATGTTTGACTAATAGGTTAAGCACTTTTTATTAATAGAAAGATACAATTATTTACTATAAAATATTTAAATGTAAAACACATTTGATAAGCATAATTATTTTTAACTCTAATGCAAAGCCACTGTATTTGATATTGAACTATAACCTTAATTCAGGTCTACAATACTAATTAAGTTTATAGGAAGATGTGAAGCATGGATCGGGCTTCAGATCCATTGCTTCATTTCCCAATAGTTAGTGAGCAAAAAAAAAATGTTAAAAAAAAAATGCTGTTGCTTCAGGTCAGAGGTAAGAATTTTGTGCCAGGTGAGTTCAAGCCTACTCTTTATTTGCTGTAATATTTAATTTGTTGCTACCTACGGTGTTTTCTTTACTTTATTAAATAACTAACAGTTTATCCATAATTCACTCTCCTATATTTTAAATCAAGTCCGTGTTGTTTTTAATCTGACAAGTTATATTTCTGTTTTTAATTTCTAAATTTTCCGGGGTCTGGTGGTATATAAGGTTTTAAGTTTCTGTTTCTAATATTATATTCTCTTTTTATGCTGAGATTATTTTTCCAAAACAAAACAGTTATTCCACACTTCTTTTTTAACAAATGAGGGCCTTTATATATTGGAAAAAACTTTTTTACTTCTCTCTGCACTACACTAGTTGGCCTCAGATCTCTCAGCCACACTTGCTTCCTTTGCCTGAATTGATATTGGCGGTTTCGTTTTGTCTTCCGATGCAGCACTGCCCGTCTTAATCGTTCGCTTGTGATCTTTTGGTTTCCTAGTTGGTCTATTTTCTCCTCTTCCACTAAGATTTTGGTTTTGAATACCTGAAGACATGCTGTGGCATACTGCAAATGTATCGGAGTAGCTCCAGTCAAGTCACTCATTTTATTATTAATGTCTTGTCCCATCTTTTCAGTTTCGTTTACCAAATCCACAGTCTGAAGCGTCATTGTGCTCTTGCTATCCTCTATGATTCGACAATTTTGTTCTCCACTTTGCCTTCTGTGTTTGACTGACAAGTCCAAGTGGTGACTATCTTTACATGCTTCTTCATCAATCAGTGATTCAACCTGAATATCACCTTGCTCTTGTTGGTCTTGTCCCTTTCCCTGATTATCATCATCTGGTAATACTTTTGTTCTGGTAGTATGTTGTTGCTGGAGACCCATGTTTTCCTCCAAACGGTTCAGTCTTTGTGATGTCCTATTCATGAATTCTTGGAACATGTTCATCATCATTTTGTATCCTTGTCTCATTTCTGTGATGAGATCTTTCACATTGTTTTCTTGGTCACTATGAGTACCTATGACCTATAAACTTCGCCTATCTTCTGTTCCTCCATTTTTGCCTAATATTGGCTATTTTGTTATAAAACAATTTATTTCTAAAACGTATTTTAATAACAATCTATATAAGTATATTGTATTACGTGTATCTAGGAGCTATATCCTGTATGTGAAAAATTTTAGTTCTTTAAAAATAAATTAAATTATTCCAAAATTCTTTATGTTTTCAAGAAATTAACTTTCCTACCTCACGAGGTCCCATCTTAAACTTTATGCCTATGTGTCTGTTTGTTGTGGAAAAAATATAAAATCCTGCCGTGTCTGTTTTAATATTTATACTACATATATTCTCCTCACTTTATGTATTTATTTTTATATATTTCATTAAAATATCATTGCTATGTTAATATAACTAAAATAATCCACTTACAGCTTGACCTGGCTTTCTCTGACACCTGAAACAACTAAAAAATGCATTTACATTAATACAAGTATATATATATATATAAAGAAATATATGATAAAATATAAAAAGTCATGTTTAAAGAGTATTTTAGCTCACTAAGCATACATTGTTATTTTGATCATCTACTATAGTTTGGTTTATTTGATATCCGATATGAAAGTGTGCCCTTGCCGACAAATTTATTTGAAAAGGGCGCCAGTCGACAAGACAATGGCCATATCAAATATATGCATATTAATGGATAATGATTCAAGACACATTTATAAGGGTTTATAAAGTTTCAATGCAATTAAAATTTTACTTTGCGTTTCAGTTCACTTTCCCCCCCATTTAATTTGATTCTGCTGAACGAAAAAAATAATCTCTGCATGAATAAGTAAATGCTATTTTAAATGACACAATATTATTTAAATCTAAGACGTATAACAACTAAGTACGGTAATTTATTGACCTGGGATTGAAACCAGTTACCATTTTTAATTAAAGACACAAAAAAAAATTCAAACAGCCAAAGTATGATTAACAAAACAAAATATACACAAAAAAATTAAAAATAAAAGTAAAATCCCATGATAACCGCCACTCCGAATTATGAACCTGGGATCGAAACCAACTACCATTTTTGGTCACACCCGAAATAGATTAACAATTATCAAGCAATTTTACAGAATCACGCATTGAGATCAAAAACTGTTTCAAAAAACATTTATATAAAAACGGGTTTTACCGAACTATAACGAAGTGTATACCATATACATCCATATATATGAATATGTACATCATTAAATAAGCATATATATGACTACATATAAATATACAAACAGATATACCTATACAAATATTTCTTTTATTATTATGTACATGACTTTATTAGAAAGATGTCATATTGCAAACCGCATACTCCTATTATTTCAGGCAAGTAACGCTGGTCACAACTATGACACGGAAACAACAATTGCAGACATAGACCTATTATTTCAGGCTACTCAGCAATCGAGAACTCTACAATGTAAGGGGTCTTCACCTAAACGGTTACTAAGGGTCTTCACCAAACATGGTTACTAAAAAACAAGGGCTTCACCTAACGGTTACTCAAAGGGTCTTCACCTAACGGTTACTCAATAAATGATTCAATAGCATATCCAACTGAGAAAAAAAATCTTAACTAAAGGTGACATATATGTTATACAAAAAATATACAAGGTTAAACTAACATACGCATTTACTATTTATTCAGTTGAAATTGCTTGTTATTATTAATTACCTAAACTATGATATATTGGTAGGAACGTATCATAAAATATTTAAAAGTGAACAAAAATATTGTATGATTATAGGTATATTCATTTTATGGTAAAAATGAAATGCAGAGAAAGTGAAAAAAAAATATTTGTTAACACTGACATTGACACGTGTTAATTTGATTTATCAAATCCTTGATCTATGGAAAAAATTCTATTAACGAAAAAATGTTATCTAAGATCTTTACAAAAATTTATACAAAACGGAAAAAATTATTATCTAATTGCATTTTTTTATTAAATTATTAATTAACACACCTGAATATACATTATATTTGAAAAACATTATTATTTCAAAACTTTTTCTTGTTATTTGAGCAATACTAAAAATAACTAAAGCACGTAAAAGATACTCTAAGTGAATATGGTGGTATATATTTGACATTTCGCTTTCATCGGGCTTATATACTTTATACGACAAAAAAAAATATGGCGACTGGTCATGACAAATCTACTCATTAGAAAAAAAAAATTTGGTTTAACTCTGATATCTACTTCTTTATAATCACAAACAAAAAAATAACTAGCGGATGATAACTTTTCTGTAAATATAAACTATTCATTTCCTATATATACTAAACTCGGGGGAAAAAAAAATGTTTAGCTTATGACACATTTAACTTTTAATTAATTCAAAAAAATGACATTTGGCTCACGTTAGGAAACAAAACTCCGGAAAAATTATACATATATTATTTTTTATGTAAATGTATTAAACTAAAACTAGCTTCTCAGGGTACTTATTTTTAATTTTTTTTTTTTTTTTAAAAAAAAGTGACATTCGGCTCACGGGAGACAAAATTTCGGGGAAAAAAATCTTATACGTCTACCTATATAGTGGTATTCCTATTCTAAAAATATGAAATTTGGCCCAGTTGGGTCGACAGAATCAGGAGAAAAAAATCTACATATATATTATTCATTAATTTTAAAACAGAAAAAGAAAAAACATTAAGTACACACATACAAATGTTATACAGGGCATTGCAGGGTATGGAAAATTTCGAATAGCCACACGATGGGCGTCCAGAATTACGGAAAAAAAAATTCTTATACGTCTACCTATATTTTCAAATACTCTATTCCTATTCTTCCAATAAAAAAAATGAAATTCGTACGTTGGTCGACAGAATTACAAAAAACTGTAGACAGTCAGATGATGTATGCTGATTTAACCTAGTTCGAATACTAGGCGAAGTACCTCAAGGCCACTCATACGCGGATATTAAATCAAGAATACTATGACCTCTGCCCTGGTTTTAGCCTATTCTCGAAGCCCCTATTACGAACCGAACAACACCATCTGAGACACGCATAAATTACTTTTCTACCGTGCCACGAGCTTAGCATCAACGGTGAGACATGGACAGAACAACCTAAGGAGCTAAATAGTTAAATGTGCAAAAGTACTTAGAAATATGTGTTTAGTGCGTTTGCGTGCCCTGGATCATTGAATAGTAAAAATAAAGCATTTATAATAAATTAAGAAACTCAAGCTTGTTTATAGTTAAATAATACATCTTTAATTAATGACTTTAATAATAGGACTAATGATATAATGGCCTCCCGCTATTCCCTAAATTACTGAAACAAACTAATTAGACAATAAAAAGCAGATTAATAGGTTTGCGGTCTAAATCTTTTCTTCCCAATTTTATTAAAAATTGTCAACTTGATCTTCTCGATAAAGTACGATAAAAAAAGGATCTTTGGCAAAGCATTTCTAATTGCTTTGCGCTAAAAGCAGTGTTTAAAATTATTTAAAACGTATATAGTTAAATCAGATATAACGTGATAAGCTAATGGCGGCAAAAGAGGCGTTATCAAAGAGATCAAGTTGGCACACAAAAGAAACTGACTCGTATTTAATTAACAAACATAAATAAAATTGAAAAGAGATTTTAAATGAACAAAAATTAACTATTAACTCAACCGCAATGGAATACTAAATATTTACACAGTGTTGGGAAGGAAGAATAAGCGTAAGGAAAAAGGTTAAATATAGATATGATGATCACACCATATATATAAATAATTAAGACCTCGTCTAATAAAAATGGCTACATAACAAATAGCATATCAATTCAATGAAGCAATTAAACAAATATATGAACAAAAGGTAGCATAAGAATTAGTTCAATAGAGGAGATGTCGTATTACCGGCTCCTTCTTTTTCCTTGGTCATGTTCCCTACGGCGTTACGTGGCTTGATCCGACCTCGACATGTATTTGTCCGGACAATGAAAATATGTAGTATGGTTTCACCAAAAAGTTCTCCAGACACGGCAAGGAGTTCAGATGACTATTGGAGTGGATATTATGGCATTTGGATGGTATTCCGGAACCTCGGCAATAGGCAAAGTTTATTTATTTGCCTAGCTGAGCATATTAAATTCCATCACACTACTATTGTTTTTAACTTGAGCATGTTCACACTTCTTCATGATTTGTAGACGACAGTTGTATAACTTTTTGGAATAAAATCACGAACAAAATCTGACAGAGTTCTCCTAAGAGAAATCTGAATGCACCCTGCCATAGGCAAAATCTGAATCAATGCTTGCAATAGCAAACTCTGAAATAATCACCTTCGCAAGGAAATTCAGAATCAACTGAGATCCTTCAAAAAGGAAAAATCTGAATCATGTGAATTCTTCAAAAAGAAAAATCTGAATCTTTCAAAGGAAAAATCTGAATAGTGACTCTTCAAAAAGAAAAATCTGAACAATCAATCTTTTGTTCTCCCTTCTATTTATACCCTCTCTGTCAGCTACCTTCTATTGTTTGTATGATCTGAGATCTTGATAAGCCTCCCCATGCTCCTTTGTTCTCAAAGCAACACTTTCTTAAAATAACTTTAACTTCTTTTTTACTCTAATTTCTTCTCTTACTTCAAAGTTTGAATTCTCTTAATTAAAAAGAAAAAAGAAAGAGAAGGCCATCTTTAATTACACTTGAATGGCTCACTAATTAAAACTATACATTCTTTTAGAAAATGTTGGCAGGCTTATCTCAAAATCAAATCATACTAAATATTTTAACAAAATTTTAACAACAATATATTATTATTTTTTTATAGTAGAATAAGCATTTTATTTCAGCAGAATTTTGCATTAACTCATATATATATATATATACGCTAGATGTATATTATATGTTTGACTAATAAGGTTAAGCATTTTTATTAATAGAATGAAATTTTATTTAAAACAAAATATTTAAATGTAATACACATTTAATAAGCTATAATTATTTTTAACTCTAATGCAAAACCCTGCTGATATTGAACTATAAACTTAATTCAGGTCTACAATACTAATCAAGTTTATAGGGAAGATGTGAAGCATGGATCGG
>JAQFVV010001937.1:0-40806 GCA_028023455.1 Epiperipatus broadwayi | reverse complement strand
ATATATATATATATATATATATATATATATATATATATGGATAGGTAGATAGATGGATGGATGGATGGATACATACATCGATAGATAGTTAGATAGATAGATATTTTTAATAATTTTCTAAAACTTTAATTAACATTTAATAACATAATTACTTCTAGAGGAGTACTTTGAGATGATAATGCTGTAAATCCTACAATATCACTGAAATACATTGAAACACATTCAAATTGTTCTGGCAATAAAGTTTCTCCTCGTTTTAGTTTTTCTGCAACAGAACTGAATATATATATATATATCAGATAAAGACTTATTCCAATTTTAAATAAATATTTTAAAATATTCTCTAAACCAGCAAAAGTCAATAATAATTAACAAGAATAAGTTTTATTGTGGAGTGATATAAGTTCTAATTTGAAATATATGTATAATTTAATGAGCTTGCCAATAGCTCTTAACAAACCTTTCATAATATCCTCACCCCCATCTCCGTTCATTCTTTTGGCTTACTCATTGCGGAAGGCAGAAACTTCTGAAAAGCTTATTAGGAGCTATTAGCAAACTCATTAGAGAACATTTATAATATAAACTTGTTAAATTACGTTATGTGTTATATGGTTTGATTTCTTTGTAATATATATATAAACACTGGAGGTTATTTATTATATATTTTCATTGGTTTCAATCATTGTTGACAATATAAAATTTGAGAAAATGTTCAGGACATATCAAGTATTGAAACAAATCAAGTTGAAACATATATACATACATTGCATGATTGATTTAAATATTCATTATTTGTAATTTAACTGTTTGAAACAAATGTCTATATTAATAAATGAGTACAAGAATAGATGACTACATTTTTTTTTGTTTACTGTTGTCATATGTTGGATTGGAGAATATATTTTTGTACCATGGGAAGACTTAAACTTAAGTATTATATATATATTAAAGCACCAGAGATTTTATATGTTTGTGTGTATGCATATTATTTTTTTAAATATTTTATTTGAGTAAAAATAAAAATATTTTATAATAGTGAATAATAAAATTTATTTTCATTATACTGTATAAGAAAAAAAAACTTCATGAACAATTCTTTATAAAACAAAAGAAAAGTTTGTTGCTTAGTAACCAGATTGAACTTCTTTACTCTGGTCAAATCATTAATTTTTATACCTGATAATTTAATGTTTTACCAATTTCTTGATAATATAATAATGATATTGGGTTAAATTTTAAAAGATAGGTCATGGAAATCATTTTGATATAATGATAGTCAAAAAAAAAAAATCAAATTATTTCTTTAACACATGTTAATATAAGAATAATTGAATTAAAACCATATACATATGAAAAGAACGAATCTACTGAAATGAAAATAGCTGAACACTATTCAAGGAGAATACATATATATTATAGGATAAGACGCAAATTTTCCAAAAAAAAAAAAGTAGTAGAGAGAAATTTTTTTGTTGTGTGTGTTTTATTTATTCAGCTATATATATATATTTGAATGAAAATCACTGATAGCATACAGAATTAAAAATAAACTGGGAATGAAGTGAAAGATTTCTGCTAATTTTAGCTATATATTAGGAATAAACTTTCGGCTATGTGTGTGGACCTATGTGCTTGTGTGAATAATCTAGCTTAGATACTTCATACAAATGAAGAAGATTATTAATATTTCATGTTTTAATTCTATATAACACAGTTTTTTTTTAATTTATATATTATTTCTATTTTTGTATGTTAATATTCTAGAAAGAAAAAGGAGAAAGATATATAGAGAGAAACTCATTAGCAAATGTAAAAATTCAAAGAGACTCCTAATAACTGTATTTGACCACCAAGCTAGTTTGAACTCAGCTACTAATTAATCATAAGTTGACAGTCCCAAAAATAAAAATATTTCAAATCATCCAAGTGGATTGTAGATACCTTCAATCACATATTACCATCAAGAGGGGCTAGTATAATTAAGCAACCAGTGATCTCAGTAAAACAAAATGAATAAATACCAGAGAAACTGAAACACAGCATTATTATTGTTTTTTTCTTGGATTGATGTCACCAACTCATTCCAACTATTTTATTGTGGAAAATTTAAAATGATATGCAGTGTTGAACTCTAGATGCTTTGTATAAAGGGCAGAAGCCATCTCACAGGGGCCCAGGCACATCTAAAGGTGAGACTTAGAGAAACACATTCAGGGCTGACCATAAAAGCAGTGATGATTATAATGTCTACAATGCCATCCACTTTTGGGAAAGAATATATTGGAGGGAAAATCATGACACAAGCCTACTCTGATTCAAATTCTGGATTGGCTGTGAATACGTTTAGACATCAATTAGTTTATATTTATAAATTAAATTTGCTATCATCTTGACAATAATTTTGAATACAGTAACCAAGCTAATTTGAAAAAAAAATTTCATGCAATAATCAGTGTGTGCTTTACATGATGTTTTCTCTATGATTATTATCGAGGAAGTTTGCATCTGATAATCAATGTGTTTTATATATATATATATATATATATATATATATATATATATATATATATATATATATATATATATATATATATATATATATATATATATATATATAACTTGTCCATAGTGCATGTTTAAGAGCTAGTTAACTGTACCTCATACATTCAGGTACTCAAAAAATCACTAATATACAACTAAATTTTATTAACTACTGACATTTGATTTTTTTCTCAATTGTCTTTCTTCCAATATCAACATAGTTCTTAGCAATTACAGGTTTGGTTATTGCTAAATATTATGTTATTATCATGCTATTTTTATACTATTTCAATTGTTTATTACTGGTATTGTAGATATTTATTTGTACACACATATGTTGAAGTATTCTGATATAGTTCATTTTAATATAAACGTTCATTTTTTAATTTAAATATTCATGTAAACATTTTTGGAAAGATTTAAACCCTAAATGATGTATTTATTGTAATGGTTGGTAAATACCCAGATGTCATGGTCCAAAAATACATTTGGATACAAAGATCAACTTCAACAATCAACTGGTTCAGTCACAACATATAATCAACTTAGACCAAATTTATATATGCTGGTACACCTATATTTTATATCCCAAAGTTGATAGTGCTAAATGTAATGGTCTGAACCATCCATGTATTTGGGGGAAAGAGAGCAAGATAACATCTAACTATGGTCGAACCTAGGTCTTCATGTAGGATGCTAGAGATAACATGATGAAGTACCTGACTCATGATTACATCTATCTTTAATAGATTAGCCTAAACATTATCTATCAAATCTACATCTAATTTAAATCAATTCATCTAACATCTCATCACTCTTTTTCAGAATCATTGCCTCAGATATTCGAACTCAGGAAGAATTCGCATTTGACTCTCTGTTAATCAACAACTAAAATAACTCATCCTATCTATTAGTGAGTAATAATGTTTATTTAACAATTTTCTCTCATGCTTATTAAACAATAATGTGTGTGTGCGCATGTGTAAAATATTGGTTATAGGATTGAATGTAAATGCTGGATTGAATGTAAATGCTGGATTGAATGTAAATGCTGGATTGAATGTAAATGCTGGATCAACAAAACTACAGAAACCTTGTCAATTAACAAAACTTCATAATATTTATTTACAAAAACAAATATATATATATATTCAAAACATAAAATAAATTATCAATCAATGTAGAAAAGAAAATTAAAAAAAAAACATATTTACAAGTGCAAATAAATTATTTGGATATATCTCTCTGTACTTATAGCTTTAATATCTATGATGAGTATCATTTTGTTAATTAAACAATTTAAAAACATTTACCCTTATTTCCCATGATAAACATCCATAATATATATATATATTGAACCGGATTGATTTCCGATTCAATGGTTTTATTACTAAAATTAAAAAAAGGGAAAAACAACTTAATTTTCATTAAATGTCTAATGCTAAATTATTTTTATTATTATTTAAAACATATACTCGGTTATATTTAAATAGGACATTTTAATTTTTGTTTATAGAATTTATTTATTTTAAAATAGTTTACTTTCACCACTTGTTTTAATCAATTTGATTAAAAACAGGCAAGCTTGCTAATTATATATTCCTGTTGCTTTTATTTTAATCATTTTTAAAGTTAATTCTAAAAAGTGAAAATTTAATTGTATTGTTTTTTTTTTTTTCAATAATTCCTGGTTGGAATTCTTAAATTAGATTGAGTGGGAAATTAATATTTGCCCTGCCTGAGATATAGAAATAGAGATGAAAGAAAGTTTTTTCCTGGGAAATGTAGCGAGGCAAGGATAGCTGGCCAATTTTTTAGAGAGATTCAATATTCCAAGGAGACTTGAATTATCACCTGCTGAGAGTTATACGTTTTGGGTAGCAGTTCAGACATTTAATTCCTGCTAAAAACTTGCAATTATTGACAGACTTTATTACTGTGAAAGATGGTAAAATCTACCGCTATGAGGTTTGCCATCATCAGAATGTCTTGCTAACTTAAACAAAGGATGGACCCACACCTGCCAGCTCTCCTTCAGTCATGCCATGAGCCTCTAAAATAAACACTGCCGCTCTCTTGCCACTGTCAAAGGACCTGAAAATTGACTAAAGATAAACGTGCGCACTCTATGCAAACTGTGCTTTACCGTAAGATGAAATTTTCTTTTATTCTTTTCAGGGTAAAATTTTTTAGTTAAATCTCTGCTAACTCTCATAAACCTGTAATCTAAATTAATATTTAACCTCATATTGATTAGCTACATTTATTCTTTTTTATTGTATTTTGCTGTGTGTCTTGGAATCTTAGTTTTAAGATTCCAAGTTTGCTTTCAGTTTTTGTTTATTGGAGAGTGATATGTGAGTTTTTGTATTTTTATGCCTAACTTTTACTAAATGCTTTGGCAGTCATGTATATTTTGAATGCTTACCTGTAATTATTTTGGTAGCCCAAATTAATTTTAAATACTGTGTTTGCACTTTTGCAAACCACCAAATCTTTTGGCTGATGACTTCATTTTTATAGTCTTCATTTCTTATATCTCTGAAAGTGGAAACTATAATTGTTTTTGCTTTGTAATTTTATAAGTTGCCAGCGGGAAGATAATATTTATCCCTTTTGTCAATTACAAGTGAGAGAGACTTTCACTGCTAAGGTATTTATAGCTTTCATATTTTCATACTCATGTACACTCTCCGATAGATTTATTTTGTATTTACTTGTATTGCTTAAAATTTATCAGAGCATGTACTCAGAACTTGTATCATAAATTTATTTTTTAATTATAATTATTGGTAATTCATTTTCTTTAAATTCTGGGGCAGATGTAACTGATTTTCTAATGATTTACTTGTCTCCTATTGAGAACTTTAATTCTTATTAGATTAGTTTTCACCAATCATTTGGTTGGAGATTCGCCAGTCTTAATTGTTTGTTTTCCTTTCATTTTCAATCATATTTTTTGATTGTTCTTGAGGTGGATCAATCACCTTTATTTTAAATGTAATAATAGGTGCAGCTTCTACTGACAGATGACATTCATGGTCCAACACCTTTTTCAGACCTTGGAAAGCTCGCCGGTGCTGTTTTCATTGATTTGTTTCAAGAATGTATTGTTTAAGTATCTGAAAGTGAAAACCAATGTTTTGGTGAATCTTCTACTGAATGAAATTGCTTCCTCTCTGTAGAATTCATTATTAGAGAGTTGGTAAGTCTGCCAGAGCATTGTGTTTAGTCTTTCTGGTACATGCCTGAGATAATCCTATTGATTTTCGTGTAAACTTTTTCTTGCAAGTTATTTTGCTCTTAAATAAAAGTTTAAAATTTGTTTAAACTTAATTTGGCTAACATTTGTCTTTATGCTTTGATTTCTCAATTGTCTAAACAATATTTAAGATATCTTGTTTCTCCCTGAGTTTAGTCCGGCACATTTTAATTTGCATATCCTGTCCACCCTTAAAATAAATGTCTAGTTCCAATTTTCAAACTAGTGGCACCCTCATGATCAGGATATGTGAATCAAAGATCTTTTGTCCATTACAATATATATATATATATATATATATATATATATATATATGGAAAATAATAAAACATTTATTAATTAAAAGTGAGATTGCTAACTAAATTAAAAATTTAAATGCAACTCCAAATACAGTATGCAGCTTTAAGTGTGGAAGTTGATTAATCTAAAAAAATCATTTTGCATATCAAGATATCATGTAAAAATGTAATAATAACACAACACATGATATGATAGAAAAGAAAATTATAAGGAATATTAATTTAAAGTGTTAATCATTTATTCATTATAAAGAATTTAAAAATACTATTAGTAAAACACATAATATATATTACAAATAGTCATGTCATGTTGTGGCATTGGTTATTTTAGTGACTTTAAAAGAGAAAAAAAACTCTTACCATTTAAGTATTCTGTTTGAGCACTCAATTTCATATTCATAAATGAAAATCAAGTATTTTGGCAGAAATTACCTAAATTTTATTAAAAACAAAAAGAAGACTTTTCAACCATCCCCTACTCTCTTGACACTTTCTTATGTTGGACTGTTCCATATTGAATTATCATTAGTACTTCCAAAATATAAGACTGAGATAATAAAAAAATACAGATGTAAACAAAAGAAAATAAAACATAATTTTACAGTATTTCATGAATTGATATGATCAGGTGCCATTATTCTTCAGAGTCCTTCTTACATAAACAGTTTTTATTACAATTTAGACTGTTTATTATAGATGCTGAGAACTCCTGATTGATTCTAAATAGCACATGCTGAACTTATTTAAATTGGCAGTGGGTGGTTTTGTGTTATTCCTCATGTACATTTCCATCTTGTGTAAATTCAGCTTATCATGCACTTAAATTGTAGACAGTTAAATATTAATTTTCACATGGCCATAGTGAATAAATGTTCCACCTGAAGACAATCAGTCATTCTAGCCAAATTATATCATATTTTAACTATATACACAGGTTTATATAAATATATATGTGATTTGCATTTATAGATAGAATACAGCTATTTACTGTTTGTACTATTGGGTATATAAACTTTTAAACTTTAAACTGAATAAATTGTTCTAATTTCTTTTTTTTTTAGTTTCTTTTAAAAAAAATCATAATACTTTTTTTTTTAAATTTACATTTATAAGTTGTTTTAACTTATCTGATTATTCAACTGGAATTAGAATCTCCTATTCACTTCCTTAACTTTTTTAAATGGCAAATAAATAGAAAAACATTATCATTTGTTGAGACGCTGTGTTAAAAAATGTCCATTTTGCAGAAAATATTACTAAAATAATTGCTTGACTTTTCATGTCAAATGCAGAATAATAAAGAATAATGATGTTTAATTGTTTTCCTTTTTATACCCTGCATTATTTCCATTGTTTAAACCTAGTGGGAACCTATTGTTAAATTTTTAAAAATATTTTTATTATTGATTCATTTTAAAAAATAAATAAATAATGAAATAAATTTGTAATATTAATATTATTATCATTATTATCTCTTTCTTATATTCAGTTATTTATTACAATAAGTGATTTATTTTTTAATGCTATGACTATTTTCTTGTCATCATTTAAGTCATTGTCTATATTTAATATAATAAACACAATACAAATGTCAATATATATATATATATAAATTTATACAATTTTTTTTTATCAAGGTTTATAATTTTTTTATTAAACACTAAAATTTTATTACTAATGTATAAGTGTGTTTTTTTTACTGTAAATTACTCATCATTCACAGTACTTAATATGTAATTAGTACACTGTTATAACTATTTAAACATTTATATATTTTTTAAAAGTGTTCTAGCAAAACTTAGTATTTATTTGATCTTTACATGCTAACTAACTACCCTCACAGTATGTACATAGATGTATAGTAGTAGTGAACAGGTCAAATAAATATGTTAAAGAGGTAATACAATGATAATAGTAACTAGGTGAGAGATTTATTTTTTTTCTCTTTTAGTATTAATTTAGTAAAGGCAGAAATTAGGCAGAGCTTTGAAAGAAAACAGACTAATTAGGAATAGTTACATTTCAATATTACTAAAAAACATGGAGTATGTATATGCATTTTTTGATTTTTTTATTAATTATACAAATGTCACAAGGGAATAAATTATTTAGCTGAGTGAAATGGCATTTGGATACCATAATAAAGAAATGTGTACTGCTTGCCATTTTTTTTTCTTATTATTAATCATTAAATGTTTAGTAATTTTATAATTAATTTTATCTTAATTAATTGTTTTGAGAATGTACACATTATTTTGTAATGTTGGAATAAAACATGACTCAGATGTTGAAATTAAACTGCTTATATGTGTTTATTTATCCATCAAAAACGTCTTATAAATATTGTTTATAAATTATCATAAGATAAAAATACATTATGAACCACAATAAAAATATAAGAATAATTTGTTAAGATATGTAAAATCTTGTAGTCAAGATATGTGTGTGATATATATGAGAATTCTCTAGTGACTGAATATGTATTGAAATCTAGTTATCTTTGTACCTTTGAAAAAGAATGTGTGATATGATCACCAGAAATTATTTATATAGCAGGACAAATATTACAGAATAACAGTGCATATGACTTTTTTCTATGAGTTAGCTTAGTGACTAATCTTCCATCAATAGGAAATGTAACTCAAAGACCCAGGAGCTTACCTTATAAAGGTAGGAACAAGGTAATGTTCCAAAAGATGGATATTAATTATTCCATCCTGAATAATAAAACACAAACAGTTAGTTAAAGTACATAGTAATGGGTCAGGTATTTGTGTATAGATGCTAAGATTATGGTATAACACCAACTGCTTGATATTTGTTGTGATTCCATACCAGTACAATAATTTGGCTATTTAACTATAGGTTGATGATTGGCTATCCTCAACTTCACTTTGGGTGAACTCTGTAACCCATTCTGTACCATAACAGTACAATAATTTGATGATCACTGTAACAGTCTAGTTATTCAAGCCACTACATACTAGTACAATAATTTTCCACATCAACTAGACTTGATATTTACCAACTCAGGCTTGATGTTGATTCCGGTATAATATATATGAAAACATAATCATTATTATCATTCCTGGAATTCGATGTAGAACATAAAAAAGAACAGTAGCTGAAAAAAATTGTGATTGTTAAATGCTGCTACAAGAAAGTGAACTCTTAACAATTATTATTAAAATGTTTACTTTCAATTATAATATAAAAAAGGAAATTTTATTTTGCCTTTTAATATTATCCAATATAAAGTTAACATTTAGGTTAAGTAATTAATACTTAATGTAAATGTTATAAATACATTTAATAAACTAATATATTTGATATTATTTTTTTGAATATATGTAATTGATACTAGAAAGACAATTTAATTGATCTAAAAAGATATATAATTTAAACATATAAATATGCGATTTTATTTATAGCAAAACACATCTTGACATTTGAATATTCTCTAATTTTATGGTATATTTATGTACAAATTTTTGTATTAAAGATGTTATGTTATTAATGAAAAGTTTAGATAGAAACATTAGAGATTGGACTTGAGCCAACTTAGATTGGAATAAATAATGAATTTTGAATTCGCTTATTAGTATTTTTCTTTTATCACTAATTATATGATATTAGTAAATTGGTATATAATTATTAATGAGTGCATTATTTGATTCTTTTTTATCAGATAAATTAATAGGCACATTATTTGATACTTTCTTATGATGCACTAATTTACTATTCTTCAAGCTATTAAATTACAGATACTTAGTTATTAAATCACATATTTATTGAATTATATGTTTCTTGAGTTATAGATTCATTGGTACCTTATAAATATATAAATATCTAATAATTATGATTTGTATAAATTTACCAGCAGGTAAGATATTATAACAAATTTATGGTCTTATACATTGTATTTGCATTATTAAAGTGAAATAATTGAGATAATTTATAGATGTAAATGCAAATAGCCAGAGTTAAATTTGATCTTATCTTTAATCAATAACTATTATATTTTTGGTTAATCCAATATATGGCTTAAAATATTATATCATTGAATAAAGAAGAAGCACATTTCATTTTCTTCAATCAAATATTGTTTCTGTTACATTTTGGCTATCTAATTTGGGGTTCAAATAAAACCATTTACATGAGATTAAAGAGGCAAAATTCTCCATACATTAGTGCCACTCAGTGCAAGCCAGAGTAATCAATGGATTCAAGAAGGTTTGTGAATATAATCCATATCTAGTGACTACTCATCCAGTATCATCATCAGTGAGGAGCCTTGGATCTTAGAGCATATTTAGTGGTTACATGATATTACAGTTACATTTTGGTTGCCCAATGATTGGTCCTATTAATATCAACCCAAAAGAGATATAAAAAGACAGATCTATGGGAATAAATAGTTAATTAATGATCATAATTCATATAAGTTAAATTTATCTATAATCTGTGTTATATTGGGTAAACTAATGTTGACTCAATTGATAATAATTATCTTAATTTTGTAGATGTGCTTGAAGTGGGATGAAATTTCATAGTTGTTTGTTAAATTTGTTAAAGTTTATTTTCTAAAGATGAATGTAGGAAAGCATAAATTGATAAATAGTAATATTATGATGTGTAAAATGCTGCAGAAGCTAAGAAATATTTTATATAAATGCACAAGTAATGTGCAAATCAAAACAAAGTACCAGATGATGATACCTGACATTGTAATTGTGATTTTAAAAACACTAAAGTATATGTTGTATGTCAGTAAAGCACCAAAAGAATATGGGATTTCTAATTAATATTCAGTGGCCTTTTTGATTAAATCGTAAAGTGAATAATTATATGTATTTAAAGCTAACTTTGTAGTGTATTGACTGTTCATTATAATTTCAAATCTTTCTAATTATTATTTAATAATAACTAAGTACCAAAACATATTTATACTTTCAAATTAATAATAATGCTATTAAGTTATCATTTTAATATTATTAAAATTAGTCTGTCTGACAAACTGCATATAAAATCTTATACATCTCCTGCCAAAGGGATTAGCATATTTTGAACAGTCTGAGTCTTTATCATTCTGAGATTTACTAATAAAGTTTACTTAATTTTAAAAATGCAATTTGGCAATTACTATTACATACCAGCAAGATAACACACTGATTTAATATATTACGATTGTTATTAATTAAAATTTAAAATTTTTCACACTTGACCACTTAAATAAAGTGTGACAAAAGTTAAGCCTAACAATAAGGTTAAAATATATGCGTAAAGTACTTAAAAAAAATAATAAAATTAAATAAGATCTGAGTTGCAATTGAAATCATTAGTATTTTTTCTAAAATATCAGCTCCTTTTTTTTTCTTCTTCTGTTTTATAAGATTCTTTGCTATGGAAAATATGAAAAGAAATGTCTGTGTGAAATTTATAATAACAGTGTTAAAAATAGTACAGATCTTATCAAAAGAGCAATTAAGTGAAGAGAGTAGTAACAGTTAATGGTTTTTAACATTTACATATGTTTTCCATAAACCTTTCTAACTAAACATCTTTTACTTGTCTATCTTATTGAGCATAAGTTAATTATTGACTATTGTCTGCGCCAGCACTTCAAGAATCACATTTATTTGCTATATTAATGTGTATTTTAAAGTTATATATTATTGTTTGAATAAAAATGTCTCCTAGTAAAGTTATATATTTTTCTTTTAAACATTGTATGGTAAGTGTTTTATAGACATCCATGCTGTAGGATGGCACAATTTATGTGCTAAAACACATAAAAATGCCGTTTATGTGGCTGACATTTTGCAGCCATGTTTATGTGTAATTCATCAATTCTGCTGTAATACACATTACAGACTGCTTTGTTACATTGCAATAAATTATTTATGCTGAATCGCATGTCACACTTTTTATGGTGTAGTGTGAGGGTGTGTTTAATTCAAATAATCAAATGTTCATATTTTTACTTTAATTTTTTTATTTATTTATTAAAATCACATGATTGAAGTATTTTATAACTAACAGACTGTGTACACACTTCTGTAGTGAAATTTTAATGTGCAAAACATTGTCCAAGGATATGTTTGAATATACTCGTAAATAGTAAATGCATCAAGTAGCGTTTAATCGAGAACCTTCACAAGAAAATAATAATGGCACAGTAAAATCCAGAGATAGTTTGATTGTGTGATTTACCAGCAAGAGAATGTGATGCGGCCTTTTTGAAAAACAAGAATGTTCTTCCACATTGAAAGAAATGTGAATGTGGACCCTCAATGAAATTTAGGATCAAAAAAAGTACATGTCAGTTTAGATGTTCATCTTGTTCATGCAGTAGAAGGGTTTCCATTAGAAATCTAACTTGGTTTGATGGCTCCACAATACTGTTGGTTAAAGCTATATGTATAATATATTATTGGAGCCATGAATACCTAACTGTTAAATCTGTCCAGAAAGAATTGGGCCTAGGCAAAAATGATGTTTGCATTTGACAAATGGTCTGTGTGAGCTATGCACTGAGAGTTTGTGATCTCGAGCATGCTGTCAAATCGGCAGGCCTGGTTTGATAGTTGAGGTTGATGAAACTCTTTACCTAAAGAAAAAACTGGCAGGAAAGTACTGCATCCACAATGGATTTTTATTTTGGGGGGTGCCATTTTAAACTTAGCCCATGTTATTTTTAATCCTTTTAAAGTTGTTTATCTTTATAGCAAAAAAATTCGTTAACAACTTTTATTTTTGGCAATGTGAGTTTTTAAAGAAATCAGCAAGCAAAAAAAAAGGCTACTAAGTTTTAACTTTGTTGTTGTTTTTTAAAAAAATGTTATTAAACTTAATCAATGTTATTTTTAATTCTTTATTAATTGGTTTATCTTTTATAGGGAAAAAACAAAAAGAAAGTGTAATAAGTTTTATTTTTGTTAATGTTAGTTTATAAAAAAAAAACAGTAAACCAAAAAAAAAGATCACTAAGTTTAAAGTTTGTTTGTGTTATTTATTTGTGTAACCAAAAAAAAAAGCTTAATAACTTTGAACTTTTTGATTTTTTTTTTTTTTTTTAAAAAAGCGGCAGTCCAAAAAAAAAAAAAGCCTACTAAATTTAAAGTTTGTTTGTGTGATTTATTTGTTACATTTTCATTTACCATTGTCAAACTCCCTCCACTCACAACCCTGATGTCATCTATTTCAGCTAAATACACTAATAATTATTACTAATCATCCTCAAAATGAGAGATTATTTCTAGCACAGATATAAACTTTAAACCTCAATTAAATTTTAATATATCTGATTTTTTAAATTTACACACATACAAGTATTCACCTTTCTCTGTTCATATGTAATATCTTTACAGATATAATAAACACCTCCATACTTCCCCATTCTTTTTGATTTATTTATGTAACCAAAAAAAAAAAAGCTTAATAATTTTGAAGTTTGTTTTAAAATAGTAAAAAAATGTTATTTTTACAAATAAAAACACGTCATAACTTTTTAAAAAAAGTCTACTAAGTTTAACTTAAAAAAAAAAACTCTACGAAGTTTCGAGTTTGTTTATGTGATTTATTTGTGTTTAAAACAGTGTTATGTCATCATTTTATTGATGTTATTTTTTTTAAAAAGTAGCAAAATAAAAAAAATGCCTACTAATTTTTGAGTTTTTTATGTTCTTTAATTGTGTATAAAACACTGTAACTTCATAATTTTGTTGAAGTTATTTTTTAAAAAAAGCCACAAGCCAAAACACAAATGTTACAATACACCATAGAAATTTTACAATATGTTGATTTTATTTTATATTTATTTATTGATGTTAATAACAATAAATGTTTACAAAAAAAATAAAATAAAATTTGTGTTTAATTTATTTGAAAATAAAAAAAAGAGTCAAAAACAATGAATTCAAAAGTCAAAAACAAGGAATTGAAATTTAAAGAAAAAGGCCTGGGAATGTTCATAAGTTATATTTTTACAAGAAAAACAATGCCATCTCTTGGTGTGAATGTTTATAAAACAACTACTCATTGTATATAAAAATAGTGAGAAATAAAAGAAAACAAAATGACATAATTCAGTCATGTAATTTTATTTTCTTAAACTATGTAGTATAAGTTTTAAAATACTATTGTATATACCATCATCATCTAATAACATTTGATTATTACATTAATGAACATTAAAATAAGAAGAAAAATAAAAAAAGAAATATTTTTTAAAAAAATAAATAAACAAGAATAGAAATTATTTAGAAAGTTTACAATTAACAAAAAAAAAGTTCTGAAAAAAAATTTCCTTAATAATTTTAGAGATCATTCTACAACATTTCCAAGAGACACAAAATCCTCATTGCTTTGTATAATATGACAGGGTAGATATAAATATTTTACATTTTAATAAGTCAGAAGAGATGGTATCTAATGCACATAATTATGTTAAGTAGTTTATATATATATACATAACATGTATATTTCATATCATTATATTCAAATATATAAAAAAATGTTTATATTTACATAATAAAAATAAACGTTATTTTTAGTAACGTTTTAAATTGGAGACTGTATTTGCATGAAGTAATGTAAGAACTTACATAGGTAAAACCTTGTATAGTAAAACGTCTACTTTTTCTTTTTCTTCTAAAAAATTAGCTGTGTTTTCTTCTACAAGTTTCTCAAGATTTGTTGTGTATGCTTCCATTTGAGAGACCATATTTTCTAATATAGAACCTTGAAATGTGTCTTCTCTATAATATATATATATATATATATATTATAAATACAGGTAAAGTTATACTTTACATATATCTAATTACTGTATATATAAATATTCACTTATAGGATTACTTATATTGATTTGAAGAAATACAAACGTCAAATTATAATATATATATATAATATTTGAATGCAGGCATACTTTATATACCTGAAGTTTAATTGTAATTACTGAATAGAAGATTTAAACACTGACTTTCAAGCTCTTTTTAGTTACCCACTTCATCTCATGCCACTAATATACATGACTACGCACATGTCAAAAAAGTAAATTATCAACAATATACATATTTCGTGCTGAAACAGCACTCATCAGTTGATCCAGATCATCATCTCCCCCCCCATATATATATATAATCAGTGCTCGGTTTATATTAAGATAGAAAATCTTTAAATTTTAATGGACAGGCAACAAATATTTTATAATAATGAATAATATAACTTCTACTATCTTCAAAAAGTATTTATATTGATTATTACAGAGAATGATTGAATATTTATTCACAGATTGCTGCTTTAAAATCAGCAATTCTTTACAGGACATAAACTAACAATATTCTATATAATACATTTATGTGACAAGTGAATTTATCTTCTTCAAAAATAAACATATTCATATATACGTTTCAATAAAATTTATATTTTCCATTATCTGTAAACTGAATAAAAATAACTTGTTATATGATATAGTTAAAAATATTTAAAATATCAATTAATGCATTTAAGAGATAGATATTATTCTTTTAATCTCGTTTTATCTTTCTAATAAATATATTATTCAATTATTTTCTACTTAACATTTTACAGAAGGTTTTTATTTAATGAAGTAAATGTTAATATGACTTCTTAAATATGAATCGATATTATCATTGATTTTATTTGTTCTTTTCCCAGAGGAATACATATGTATTGTAAGTCGCAATATTTAATAAAAAGCATTCAGTAGTTTGTTATACATAATCCTGTATCAATAATCTATTGTTTTCAGCCGTCATTAAAACGAGTTCAGACTTACTGACTATCATGATTTCTATTTGTATTCATTTTCAAAACTCAATTTATATTGAGATTACAATATTCATTTAGTAGTCATTTCACAAAATATCATAATATCATTAAATATTAATAGACAAGGTAGAGCTTAATAAAATCCATGTTTTAAATACACTTACTTTCAAATAAGTAGTTCCATTCAACATCTTTCCATACCAATGTACATAAACTCCAAGCAACAATAACTGACAGAAAGAAATAACCATTTTATTATTTGACGTATATCTCAGTCTATAACATGTTGTTATCACCGGACTTTACAAACAATTGATATCACATAAAATATACCAATGTAACTTGTGTTTAAAAAGTGTTTAGTCACATGGGAATAAAGGATTTTGTCAAAACTCTTAAAATATAAAATCATGTTAAACATATTCACGTCTGTTTTAAATATGTCTAATAATATGTTTATTTTTCAATAAAATGAAAATTGAGGATTCATAGAATGTAGCATTTTGTAGAAATGGCAGACATGTTGGTGCACTCCAGAAAGAACTAGAATTTATTTGAGAGGCTGTTTTAGATCATGTGCTGATAACTGTGGAATTTAATTAAGGCATGAACATAATGGTGATCGACAATTCTAAGAAATATTTTCTGATTACAAATATTTCTAGATAAGAGACGTTACTTTATTGGATGGTGCATTGATTGATTGTTGCAGTTATCAGAAAACGATAAGAACACTGGGTAATAACTATGCAGGGCAGTATTGAGTAAGCAGTATTGAAGTAGACGTCTGTTTAACACCAGTAGAGATATCTCGCATCAGTGCTGGTGGTGAATGACCAGCACCCAGTGGAAATATAGGTCATGGGTATAACCAAAGGAGACCACAGCAGAGATATTCAGAGCATTCGTTGCAGAGCAGAGCATTAGTTGCAGAGTCGAAGCATTCGGTGCAGAGCAGAGCATTAGTTGCAGAATAGAAGCATTCGTTGCAGAGCAGAGCATTAGTTGCAGAGTAGAAGCATCCGTTGCAGAGCAGAGCATTAGTTGCAGAGTAGAAGCATTTATTGTAGAGCAGAGGATTAGTTGCAGAGTAGAAGCATCTGTTGCAGAGCAGGGCATTCGTTGCAGAGTAGAGCATTTGTTGCAGAGCAGAGCATTAGTTGCAGAGTAGAAGCATTCGTTGCAGAGCAGTGCATTCGTTGTAGAGCAGAGCATTAGTTGCAGAGTAGAGCATTAGTTTCAGAAATAGACCATTCGTTGGAGAACATTAGCGAATGTTATTGGATAGCCGCACAGTATGACTTGCAGATATAACATTGGCACAGCTGTAAGTGCGGATATAACATAGAAAATTTAAATTATTTGTTTACTTAAAGATTTTTTGCAACTTTTACAAATAAAAAAATGAGTCAAATTAAAAAAAAAAAGAGAAAGTCTTAATATATATTTTTATTATTTTAATATATTTAGATATTATTATAATTAATGTGAAACATTCCAAAGTATTTACAACTAGATTTGGGGGGGGTAAAATATTTTGAATATGATTAAAGTATGTCATATACCAAGCCATCTCTGCCCCATTTCTTTTTTTAAACTCCTCAATACAACAAATTTCATTTCATTTTTTTTCTAAACTTCTTATGCTATGTGACTATATAATATATTTTTTCTAACCTGTAATAAATAATGTTATTCTGACATTAATTTTCTGATTATAACATAAAAATAGCTGAGATATTACGTTTTGAATGATATTTTTTATTTCAACTTTTTCCATGTACTTTGACACTTTTTGCAAGGCAGTCAAAATACTGTCAAAAACAAAATTGAAACAATAAAATAAAATATTTATTTTATTACAATAATAATGATGTATATATTTTTTTATTTTTAGAATAAATTTATATGTGTTTTGTAATGGAAAGAGTGAAAATTGAAATCTTAATCTATGTGACACATGCCCAATGATTGACTATGCCATTTGTAATGGAACAGACCAATAACCATCTGAGGTTGGACCACCAACATGTTGATGAACCATCTGTAACAAAACGAGTAAAATTTGGAATCTTAATATGTTTGCTTCATGCCAGATGATTGGCTGCATCATTTACAACAGGTGGATGAATTATATATGTGACAAGATTCCTAATGATACAATTGGACAGTGTCTAACCTTAATAATAGATCAATAATTGTAAGGGAACAGAACAAAATGGTTATTTGTGGCACCCATTCTATTTGTACATTGGAACCATGGAACAAGTTTGAGTCCCGGAAAAATCACCAGTTATAAATAGATCATATTAGACAATGCTTAGTTGAACCCTGATACATATCATCACCATATGGTTGCTCTTTAGTTCTTGGCATTGTAGGTTCTCCTCATACTTCTGTTACACTTTGGAATTCAACCTTTGTAGGCACAATTCTAATAAGCTAGGGTGATGATTATAATAAGTTTGATATAAAACTATAATTATTTACATGTGAGTTATGTGAGTGGAATAGCATGAATAAGGGAAAGTTAGATAATTGGTATGGCATGGATACTGGAAAATTAGATAAATGATATGGCAAGGACAATGGAAAGTTGGATAAATGATATGGCATGTCTAATGAAAAGATAGATAAACAATATGATGTGGGGATTAGAAAGTTGTATAAATGATATGGCATGGGCAATGGTCAATTGGATAAATGATATGGCATGGCTAATTGAAAGATAGATAAATGATATGGCATGGGCAATGAAAAGTTGGATAAATGATGAAATCATTAACAACTTTATTCCATTATGGGTGATTTACAATCTTTTAGAGCAAATCAATTTGACATTTAGGTAAGTCAGATCATCCTTCATTTGATTCATATAATATTATGATTATCTCCTAACCATTGACCCCATGTAGTATGGTCATTCATTATCCACTTTAAACATTTGATTAGTTTAATAATTTTAAGTTGTAAATATTAATTCTTGTTAAGCACAAATATTTATATAAGGCTATAACCTTAGTACATGTGCCTTGTGTGCTTAATTTTATTACAAGAGAGACCTTTACAAATCTTAATGCAAGATGTGACTTTATAAAGATAAGAGTGATCACTCTTATCTTCAACTTATTTTTCTAATTATATAGGCAAATATAAAACATTTTGATTTGAGAGCATGAAACTAATAAATTCTTCACTGATTAAGACCACTATTTCTGTTACATATTAACATTCATCAAATCTTTTTATTTACAATGAGTCAATATTCAGATCTTAAATTTAGAAATCTTTTGAATCAATTTAAAGTTGTAAATATTTTTGTTAATTACAATATCAGCATGTCATATTTATATAAGGTTATAACCTTAGTACATGACCTTTGTGTGCTTAATGTTATTCATGAATAGTTTGATATGATCACACTGTTGAACAATCTTTCTACTTTCTTCCTTTAACTTTTCTACTATAAATCTATGGCAATGGGTCATAATTTACTGATTGTCAGCTTTGGATATGAAGTCATCCTTGACCTTACCAGTGTTTATGATAGCAATAGACATTCATACATGAGGTTTAGTCACTCATACAGAATAACAAACAATAATTATCAAATTAATTTAACAATAATAATAAATATATAAAATTTTCTTGTACTAATGTGAACATTTAATATTTTATAGATAAAATCTCACCTCAACATGCATCAGTCATCCAGTCCATTAAATAGTAGGTCTAGGGATCAGCATCGAGATTTTATTACAATCAAAATTATAGTGATTGACCTATAGACCCCCCTTACATAATTATGATTGATGATTATAGGGCTGGATCATCAATTATTTCAGTAAAAAAAAAAAAAGTTATATAACAGAAAAATGAGTTATAATTGATGCATATATATATTTTGAATAATTGATATTGTTAGTTCATGTAGTTAGATATTCTTCAGCCAAGAAATATACATATGATAAGATGGCTGGTTCTTTATAAATTAAGAAAATTCCTGGATTGTGGGAGTTGGTAATCCATTTGATGTTTATTAGTCATCCTCTGTGTAATCAGTTGATAATTTGACAGTGGACAGGTAATTTTCCTTTGTTTATTGTTGCTTTGTCCATGATCTTAGTGATAACTGTCCCCATCTGGTGATAGTGAAGACATTACTGATTTTATTAGCAATGTTTAATATGTTTTATACCTGCAAATCTTTTATATATTGGTTAGAATTAATATTACCTGCTATAGATTAGAAGGTGTGTGGTCTTTTTCTTCAGCAGCTAACAATTCTTCTTATAAGCATTGTGTCAGTGAGTAGTAAAATTTTACCTAAATTAATTCTCTTGTAATTATTAATGTATGTTTTTCTATGGAAATATATGACTCATTTGATATTTATAAAATTTTGCTTTTATAATTAGTTTCAATAGCTTTTAGAGATAATTTGTTCTTTTGTAAAATAATCAACTTATAAATCGAATATTAGTTCATTTTTAAGCATTATTTTAATGCCTGATGATAGCTTAAAAATATTGTCTATTTTTTTCTTGAATAAACAATTCAGATCCTTTTCTTTCATATGCATTCTGTATAGCAGCATATTATATATATATATATATATATCATGCTGTATTCCCATTGTTTAATGTTTAAATGCTTTAATTTCTAAGACTCCTTAATAATTTTTTTCAAAAATTAATAATGTAATAATTTAAGTTTAAGTTTCATTTTTCTTTGTTACACTTTATATCAAATTTAGGAATTTGATCAATTGAGTATCAATTACTCTTATTTTATAGTCAGTATGTTTAACATAACAAAAAAATAAAAACAAAAGATGATATCACAAGCTACTTATAATATAATTATTATAATTTATTTTTACATAACAAAGAGAGTTAATATATTAGTTATACCTTTAATTAAGTATATTTTACTTCAAACCGTCTTTGTTTTTAATAGGTTGAGACTGTGCCTTGCATTTCCACTTCTCTTAAAAGATTAAAATGGACTGTAGGCATTTTAATCTTCAATTAATATAAGTTATGATTTTATTGCCTAACTTTGCTTTATCTTTTTTTATGATATTTGATAACAAATAACTTTTTTTATAACACTGTAATTTGAGAAAACTTGATTTACTTCTTTCCCCCTTGAATTTGAGATTATGTAAAATGAGTTACGGTAATTGTGAAATTGACCAAACTCAACTCTAAGTATTTCATTGTCATCACCTGTTCAGGTGATTAGACACTTGGTATGATACCTTGTGCATATATATATATATATATATATATATATATATATATATATATATATATATATATATATATATATATATATATATATATATATATATATATATATATTGTGCACTTTTTATTAGTCCATGCTATTCTAAAATGAATATTTTATTGCATGATTTTAAATTTTACAAATCCAATAATAAAAAAAGAGACAATAATGATATATTAGATCATAGAGTTTGAACTTGGGTTTAGTTAATGGAAATTAATAAAAGATCTGAAAAGTAAAATAATTGACTAAAAATATCAATGATAATATATGACTATTATATGCTGAAGAATAAACAGTCAACAATATTTAAAATTAGTGAATCTTAAAATCTAAATTTCTGAAATTAAATGCATATATAGACAGATTATTATCTGCACAGTTGATTTTATAAATAAAAAAATGTTTATAGTCAAATCTTGTTATATTTAAAAGGTAAGTAAATATTTATCAATTTTACAAAATACTGATCTAAAAATTAAAACAGTAAATTGTATCTTTATTTAATTTCTAAAAGGTATTATATTTTGATATATTTTTTTAAAAAAAAATGAAAACTGTCATTTTAAAAAATAAATCAAAAAACTTTCAAAGTAAACGTATGTTGTTTTAACAAAAAAGGTGAGAAATATCAACCAATCAAAAAGTGTCAAGCAATCTTTTATTAAAAAATTAAAAAAAAAAAAACAGACTTCTTCTTGATCGTAAAAAAATAAGTAACTAGATTTTTTTTTCTTTTCTCCTTGTTATATATTAAAAAAAAAGTTGCATAAAAATTTATAAAATTGGATAAGTATAAGCTTTGTGTTTAAAATAATGGAATAACTTAATCGTTTTCTACTGGACAAGTCTATTGTCAATAATTCCCAATAATCTCTTGGAAAGTAATATATATTGAGGAAATAATCGGAGATGAATAAAATGTGCATATTAAAAGAATATCAACAAATATATTCCTTGGAAGAGAACAATAATTGTGCCATGTTGGAAATGAATTTCAGTGATAAACAAAAGCAAATAAGAAAACACAATAAATATTCAGCAAGGATAAATAAAAGAAAGATAAATATCTGGGAAACAGCTAAATATACATTTTTAAAAGTCAATAGAACTAAATTAATAATATCTAATAAGTATTTATTGCCATTAAGGCTACATATAAAATCCTGATTGCAATAAATGATGGAAAAAGTAATTAACTCTGAGCCATACTGGCAGAAATGTTATTTTCTATAGAGTTTTAATAGAAAAATATTGAATGATATATATATTTAATAGAAATCATAAGCGTGATATATAGTATAAATTGAAATATTTGTCATCTTGGATAAGGCAAGCCATAAATAGTCTATTACTAAACAAAAAACAAACAAACAAAGGGAATGACTACTGTTGCAATAATGCAAATGTCTTGCGAATTTTGGAAAGAGTAGGTAGTTTAAAAAAAGAACTTGCTCCTAATGTTTGTATTTATATGTCTTAATCTATGAGTTGTTAGTACAATAAGGGGGGGAGGGGTAAATCAACAGACGGTGGGAATTAATAAGTTGATTAATTCAATTGTTTACATCAGTAGCTATTTAAAAATTATGTTGTTATTAAATATTATTAGGATTTGAATGAACAAACATGATCAATATCCTAGAATGAAATGTATAATAATGTATTTAACACTACATATATGTGATTAAGAGGGCAGGGTGTGTTTACATATATAAATTGATAAAAAAAAACGATTATATTTTTTTATGGGAAATATAAAGATATTAATTTTGTTTTTGTTTTTTGTAAATATCCAGAAATATAACAATATTTTCTCAATTGTTTACATTGTTACTTTATCACCAGATATACAACTTTATTATAATTATTATTCTGAAATTAGAAATAAAAGACCATGAATTTAAAAAAAAAAGGGCGAATGATTGTTTAATAAAAAAACTGGATGTGTGATACATAAGTATATACATGGAGGTAAATATCCCAACATGCTATGGGAGAGTATTCATTTTGTTTCATTATAAATACTCCGAATGTTAATTTTCCATTGTTTTATTATTATCATTATGTGTTTGTATACAACTTTGTTATAACAGTTATTTTAAATTATTTGTCAATGGGAAAGTTTATTGTAATTATTTGTAATTAATGTTATTAAATATTGTTTTGAAAGTTTACTTAAGTTCTAAATGTTGCATTTCTTTTCCGGGCTCATTGTCACATCACACGAACACAAAATGTACAGTTGAAATTAAAATGAGAAATCAATCCAGTTTAGAGCATCTACCAGTTTAATAAGCACAAATCTCTTAATAGAGATTTTTACTAGCTACATGATGCCTTGATTCCATAGATCATTGATGACATTGTCAATGATCAAGGTGTACTTATTAATATGAAATTAAATCATAAATTAATTACTAGTGAAAGTATTAATGTTACTTACAGTTTGGTTAATCACATTATTTTAATAATAACTATTAAAAAACATAAATATAAAGCTTGATTATAGATTTAAATTATAAGCCTTTCTTAATTTGTGCACTACTCATGGAAATCAGTAAAATCCCTCTTGATATTCCATAGATAATATGAACATTTAATAAAATCAATGATTATCCTGAGATCTCCTTATTGTAAAACTTATTCTTATGATTACTGCCAATCTTAATTTTCAAAAGCAATTGGAATCAAAGTTTATATGTAATTATATCACTAATTAATTTAAGGAGTGATTGAATTAAAACTTAATAGTTATATATATGACATGATATGTTAGATATTATTGTTAGCCATGAGAGTATTACTTGCTTAATAAGGAGGAGTATCTGGGTATTCTCATGCCATTGAACAAGTATTTTGTATTTGTTGAATGTTAAGAGGATGTGATCTGTTCATAGGTAAATGAGTGCCACATTAATTATATTTAAAATATGTAAATTGGGATAAATGATAGTCTTCCCTAAATTAAATTATTATAGTTACAGACAATGGTTGGGCAATAATAAGTCTGTTAATAGTACCTAGCCAGAGTCCAAGTAGGGCCTAATGTAGGGACTTGGCTCCTCTGCTTAGGGTCGTACTGCCTATAGACACCCCACAATATATATATATATTATAACGATATATAAATATGTCGTTACATTAATTTAAAATAAAAACTTAAAAGTTCGCAAATAAAAGTAAAAAACTAAATGCTAAAATTAAAATATTGTTAAACGTATATACATTCGCACAGATGCCAAACTTTAAAAATATTTTTTTTTTAAAAAAAAAATCAAATAAATAAGTATTTGAATGTACTTTTTTATAAAAAAAGTGCAAGATTTAAAAATAAAAACAGGTATTAATTAATTCTTGTAATCTGTAAATGGAAATGATTATTTATAAATTGTTTGAAAAGCAAGCTAGCCTTGGGCTCTTGTATAATTAAAATGATCTGATGAAAGATAGATAAAAAAAATAAGGAGAGATTAGCTTGACCAATGGAAGCACTAAGCCTTGGCTCGGACCCTAACGAAAGTGATGGATTAGTGACGGTTTGTTGATTGAATCCATGTGGATAATATAAAAAGGGAAATACAGTTTTTTCTGACAGTTCCAGCGTTTTGTGTTTGAGGGATGTGGTAGGACGCACATACCACACTCTCTATAAAAAAAAAATGAAAAGACTGGGATACCTTGAACCAGCTATTGCCATCTCCAGAACATTATCTTCCAATGGAGGCATCGCGGGAATTAAAAGCAGAAACCTGGACTCTTCTACCATAAGCTATATTGACATGAACTCTAAATTTAAAAATAATTAAGAACTTTCGTTCAAGCTTATGAACTTCTATCTGACTTTTTTAAGTTTAAAATCAAATTAATAATGTTTAATTTTATATGTTTTCCGATTGATAAAAATCATTTCCATTTTTTCTTCTTATTGTATAAATTATTTATTGTTTAAATTTTAAATGATGAAATTTAGGTTGGGTATAGACATTGCATAGATTCATTAGCGGTTGATTATGTTGAAATTTTCACATTTGATTAGAATATATAGGTCAACGATGTTAATGTGGGCATCTTACGATTAATGCCATGGGGCCTTGTGTATTCCCTTTTGCAATTGATGTTATCAATGATTTTGTATTTTGATCGATTGTTGTTTAATTTGAATGTTTTTGACCGTGGAATCTATGCAGCCGATCTATATTCAACATTTTAAAACAAATTTATAAAAATAATCTGTGTGAACGTATTTAAATGTTAAATTTAAGTTGGGCGTAAATGGCTATATAGTTTTGTAAAGTTATATTAAGGGAGGGTAATCTTAGGTTATTCATTTCGTAGTTGAATTGGATATATTTGTGGAATTGTAGATGTAGTATGAGATCTGCTATGGGCAGGATTATATATATATATGCCACACACCTTCTGTTTGCCTATGGATGGGTTTGTAAGATGGCAAAGGACTGCAGTCCATTCCTATGGTGTTTTATGTTTATTGTTCTACTTGCCAACAGATGTAACATTCCTGTTGGTGGAGAGACAATGTCTTCTCTAATTCTACTTACTGATCAGATGTACATTCCTGACAGTATAGTATTTTGTGTTGTCGTATTTTCATGCTACATTGAATACATAAATGTATCAGATGGATTGGCACCGGTTTGATTGTGAAATTTGTTGCCTAAGGTTAAATCAGGGAAGAATATTTTCTTTTCAAATGCAGATCTATGTAGTCTATTCATATTCGACTATATAAGTAAAATATTAAACTCATTGAAACTTAGTTAAATGTAAAATTAAAAGTTAATATAAAAATCTAAAATGTTAAACTTATTCCTCAAATTAGAATGATTTTATATGTGCGTAAATAAATATTTTTATGTGTTAATTTCTGGCAGTGGCTTTTATTTATTTATATTTAAGATATAAATTAAGATATAGATTTTTATCTCTGCGTCTCCACTGAGCTAGTGACTTGGGCTAATGATGTGAATATTTAAATAAAGTGGAATCTTAACAGCGCATATCTGCCTACTGTATAAATTTTTATAGGTTCAAATGCCTAGATGGTGCCCTGTAGAGCGGATATTGTAGTTTGCGGTTAGATTCGATCTTCACTTTCATTTCGATCATTATAATATATATATATATTGTACCATTTTTATTAGGGCTGAATGTGCTAAAAAAGCCAATTTCTTTAAAAAGTTTAAATTAGCATAAGTATGAGTATTATAATAATAATATATAAATACACTTAAAACTTAGTAAAATAAATACATAGAAAGCTAGAAAATATTTTAAAACTATTTTAAAGGTTAAAACTGTAAAAGAAAGCTGAATAGTTTAATATTGTATGGTTGGAACAAATGGTCTTAGTTATATGTAAAAAAAAAATGTATCAGATATCTCATTAAATAAACATCTAAAAAAAACATCAACTTTAATATATTTGAATAAGTTATTAAATTTATCTTCTAAAATTATGTTTAAATTGTATAATAATTATTAATTACAGTTCTTCATATCTTTTTGTGTATTAAGTGTTTTAATATTTAATAATGTTATAAAAATACTAAAATTTATTATTATAAATTTGTATTATTACATTTAATATTTTAAATAGATATTAATTTTGTAATTAAATATTCATTTAGTTTTGCTGCAGAGAGTAAATTTCAAAAAGTGCAATACTATGTCTGGAGAGTAGATCATATGACTAATAATATGTGTATTGTGCTTGCATGGTTTCAGAGAAAAATATTTTAGTTACTTTCTAAAATAACTACATTTAAAGTAAATATTTTTATAATCTCATAAATTAGTATAGATTAATAAAATGTATCAGTTTGAATATTTTTGTTTTGTTATAAAATAAATTAACCAATATAAATAGTAATCAATATTTTTTCACTGTTGTCGAGGCAACCTCTCACCTTTTAATAATAAGAGTGGAAATCCACCTTTACTAATAGTCCAACGAATATATATATATATAAAATACATATTTTGCGGGTTCATCCGTGTTAAAAACTTTTAATATCAATACACTGACGTTTCGACTTGGTCACACAAGCCATCCACAGAGTTATAAAAAGGTAGAAAGACGGTTGTAGAGGCGCTACAATCACTGGTTTGAATAAAACATTAAAAATCCCACCAATAGCAAAAATGTTAAATTTAAGAATGTTTTTTAAAGAAATCTTTCCAAATAGGAGGAAGTTTGCACATATCATCTCGCTTATTGATACAATCTGGCCTTTTAAGTATCTCAATGGCTTCTCTGATTTTGCATTGGTAGAGATTATCACATCTGGATATGATCCTGGTACTAGAAAAATCTATTTTATGACCTGAATCTATAGTATGGAGTGAGAGTGCTGATGATGATGAGTGTTGTTTAACTGCATTAGCATGCTCATCTCTCCTAACACTGATGCGACGATTACTCATACCTATGTAAGAAGCTTTACAATTTTTACATGAGATTTGATAGACACCATGAGATTCAAGAGGGATTGAATCCTTAGGCTTGGTTATTATATTGCTGATCTTTTGATGAGCAGAAAATGCTGTATCTATATTATAGCGTTTTAATATACGTCCGATACTGTCTGTAGTTCCTTTTACATATGGAACACAAATCCTAATAGCTGACTTATCATCTTCCGATCCTATTTTGTCTATTTTGGGCTTGAAATAAGGCTTTTTTTATAAATTTGTAATTATAACTATTTGCTAATAAAACACTATTAATATGATTTATTTCTTCTTTCAGATGTGTGTCATCTGAAAGGTTAATTGCTCTATTTAAAAGTGTTTTGGCTACAGAAACTATCTGAGTTGGGTGATGATGAGAATGGAAATGTAAATATCTGTCTGTGTGTGTATCCTTTCTGTAAATAGAAAAAGATAAACTATTTGGTGTTCTGGTGACTAGAACATCAAGAAAAGGGAGTTTTCCATCAGACTCTGTCTCCATTGTAAATTTAATATGAGGATGCATATTATTTAAATGTAAGAAAAAATCATCTAATGTATTTTTTCCATGTTGCCATATGACAAAAGTGTCATCTATGTATCTGAGCCAAATGAGCGGTTTTAAAGATGATGATTCTAAAGCACGAGTTTCTATATATTCCATGAATAAATCAGCTATTACTCCTGAGATAGGTGAGCCCATAGGAGTACCAAAAACTTGTCTGTAATGCTGTCCATTGTATACAAAATATGTATTTAAGAGACAATGTTTAATCAAAGCAATAATATGGTCTGGTAAATTGCAACGTTGTGAGATTATATTTAAAGCTTCATCAATTGGAATGTTTGTAAACAAAGACACGACATCAAAACTGACCAGAATGTCACTAGCATTAATTTTTAAACTTTTTAAAACAGAAATAAAATGAAGAGAGTTTTTAATATATGATTTAATAGATGGGATTGTAGGTTTCATGAAATCCGATAAGTATCTAGCTAAAATATGAGTTGGAGAACCTATTGCACTTACTACTGGACGAAGAGGGGTATCTGGTTTGTGAATTTTTGGAAGTCCATAAAATTTTGGACAGACACAAGATTTTTCACGAGGGATTATTTTATTTTTTATCTCTGTTTCAATAGGTGATTTATTAATAATAGCTTTTGTTGTTTTTTCCAAATATGTAGTATGATCTCTTTTTGATAGTTTATAAGTTTTATCACTAAGCAGATCTAAAATTTTATTATGGTAAATGTCACGATCCATTACAACTGTGGCATTACCTTTATCAGCTGGAAGTACAACAATTGATTTGTCCGATTTTATATTATTTAATGCTTGTCTTTCTTTCTTTGAAAAATTATTTTTAGGAAGCTTAGCTTTTTTTAAAATATTACAAATCTCAGCTCTAGCTAAATCAGCCGATGTAGAATCAATTTTATCAAGAACTGATTCAACATTACAGACAATTTTCTCAAAGGTATCCGGGAAGGTGTTAGAGCAAAATTGAAACCTTTTCTAAAACCGAAATTTCATCTGTAGAGAGGGCTTTCTTAGATAAATTGTAAACGGTTTTTTGATTTGGATACATAATGTTTGGGGATTGTGTTCTAATTAGCATTTGCAATTTTTTCTTTTGCTTTGCTGTTACCAATTCCGAATCTTTAAACGATCGAAAACTTGCAATACGATCAAAACTAGTCCACAGTAAAGGATGTATTTTATTACTAAGGAATAAACGTAAATGTAGCAATACTTTATGAATTTTGTCTAAATTTTTTCGAGTTTCTTTAATAAAAGAGTTTAAAATATATTTTTTGTTTAATAAAATGTAGGTCTTCCCGGTAAAGTGACTTGACCAAGTTAAATAAGTAGACTTAATATGGAGGAAAGATTTTATTGTTCTTCATATTAACTTTATTCATGACAGGACATAATTTTTATTTATTACTAACTTAATTAATATTGTAATATTTGTTTATTATTTTTTGTGTAAATGATTAACATTCCGGCATGAAAGGTCTTTTATTTCATAATTATTGACCACTCATACAAGGGGTCTCATAAAATTGGAATTCCTTCACAAGGATTGGTTAATATAAGATCATCATTTATACATATATTATTTACATTAAATTTAGCTAATTAGTATTATTATAATTTTTGACATTATAAAGTTTCATTTATTGTTTTAAAACTTATAAAAAAATTGTTCGTATTATGATATATATCTATTATGGGAACATGGGAACATATTATTTAATTTGATATAAAATATTAAAAATACATATAAAGCACTCATAATAATATTTTTTTTTGTTATAAGAAAAAAATTTAAAATGTTATCTGTTAATGAACCTGTTAAAATTTATTTCAAATCCAAGGAGGTCTCTGATTTATTTTAATTATTTATTTATTTTCCGAAAGAAAATAAGACTGAATACACATACTCATATGCATATATCATACTAACTTAATATCCTGATAACTTGATTGAAATTAATTTTACAAATATATTGAGATTGTACTAAGTATTATTACTTTTGTAGGATATTGATGGAAAACTCTGAAGAGAGTTAAATGTAAAACCTACTCTGAGTTCAAATACTGAGCATAATGGAACAATCTATAAAGGTGAAGATTGGATGAATTAATCTAAGTTACATCTGTGTTAAATATTTAGTCCTAAGTTATCTTGTCTAAAATGGATTCAAACTTGGATTAAAATTAAATAGTATTATTTATAGCATCCTATATGAAAACCCTAAATCTGATTATAGTCAGATACGACCACCCATCCCCCATGATTCCTTAAGGGAATCCAGACGATTACAATATATTTATATCTTAACTTCATGGTAGTTTTATGCAGCAAAATTTGATGATATGTAAATCAAATGTCATCAAACAATCTACCTTGACTTAAACAACATCAGCTTAAAACTTTTTGAGAGGTTAAAAAAAATGTTTCACTTTTTTCACTTGTTTATTTTCTTTTATTAGTAATCAAAATATCATATAAAAATTTGACAGTATCCTGGTGATGAGAGTTTGCATTCTGTTGTCCAGTCTGTGGAATATCTTTTTATGTCAAATAGTGTGGAGAGCTGAGGTGACAAGTACAATTTGTTAAAGCAGTCTATATTCTGAATATTTTAATTAAAATACAAGAGAAATGAAACAGTTAATTCAATAGATCAGATAATAAGTAATAGCAATTAAGGTTAAAGTTAATTAATAACTCCATAATGACATTTTAAAGTTGAAAGTGATTCATCATTGAATGTTAAAATTTTCTTTTAACTCATGACATTATTATTAGTTGAGATGAGGTACTAATTTATATCCTTTGTAGATGTGTTGTTTATGTCAATGAAGCATGATGGTCCTTAAAAAATAGTTATCCAGGTATTGCATAATGATGAATAAATTACTAGAATGGAATATGAATTTTATTCCAAAAATGTTATCTATTAAAGCACAATTGCGTTTACTTTACAAAAACATGAGGTAATAAAAGAATGGTTGAATAAATATTACAATGACTATTTCCAAACGAAAAAGGAAAAAAATACTTGGATTTATAATTTTTTAATTTCGTCATCATATCTAGTTCATAATATAACAAACTATTAAACTTTAGCATAAATTCCAAAAATATAATTTAACAAACAACTTTTTGTTCTTGTCCTTTTGAAAATATTCCAACTGTTATAGAATACATATTATTGTTTTAAAGAAAAAAAAATCTGTAAGGATCATTATTTATACCTTCAAATATTTATGCAGTTTTAAAAGACAAACATCCCACTTATTTTGCAATCTGGAAGCGAAGCACATTATACTTTTTAGAGCTAAATCTTTAGAATAATAAAAAAAATTATATGCTAAATTTACCAACTGCATAATTTTTAAAAATATTTTGAAGTAGTTTGTTTAAGATATAAAATAAAATTTGTACACTTAATGATGAAAAAAAAAATCACGTTATGAATGTTGACAATATGTTCAAAAATAAGTCATCTGTTAAAGAAATAATGATAAAGAAAAAAAACAATATGTATTATTACATGTTCCAGCAATGGTTAAATTGGTAACCAGGTTAAAATATCAATTGTTAGTAAAAAGTGAAAAAAAAAACCCTCCTAATATATAATTAGAAGATATGATAAAGCAAATCAACAGAAATCTTTAAATCTGTATGGATTGTTAGGTTTATAACTCAAATAGATTTAAATTATAAAAATTATAAAAATTATAATTTAAATAGATATGTCTAAGCCAAACATTACAGATTTGGTTAGAAAATGATATGAACTTTATAAATCACAAGAAGATAATTTTGGTGTAAGTAGAGTGCTATAGAATTTAAAAAAAAATGTTTTTTTTTTCAATAAGGAATATCTTGAATTAGGGGTTTATTGCAAAGGAATTATGTTGCTTCAGAAAATCACATATTTTATACTTCACTGTTTATTTAAATAAAGCCAAAAAAATGTGAAGATACTATATAAGTTTCTTTTTCAACTTTTGTAAATCTTTGTTTAAGTTAATGTGAATGAATAGTGAAGGACACACAAAATAATAATAATAATAATAATAATAATAATAATAATAATAATAATAATATTAATAATAATCATCATCATCATCATCAAAATAGAAATAAAAAAAGAATTAAATCTAAAAATAGTTTAAACTGAAATAAATCTGCTCAATATTAATTGAATTTTCAAATATCAGCAGAAAGTATAAAAATAAAAAGAAGAATTTTGACTATGGATGGAACACCATGTGCTTTATGTAATGGACTTATATTTGGTAATCAAGTAAGAATTAAATGCAATATATGTAATAAGAAGTTTCACGAATCATGTATAAAACTCACTATGACATTTCAACATAATAATGAAGAATTAGAATGTTATATATGTGAACAATGTTATAATGACTCATATGCTGAAAACAAAATGGAGGATTTTGAAACTGCTTTAGTTGATTTACAAAAACTAAAAATTCAATAGAACAAACATCATTAAAAAAAAGATATTAATCTTGAAACTACAAAAAATAAAATATCTGATCAACTCACTCAAAATAATGAATTTAATAGAATTAAACATTCAACTGTTAAACAAAATACAAAATAATTAATCAAATCAAACAGGATAATATAAAACAAAGAACAATATGTGCTCATTGTGACAATTTACTATATGGGAGGTGAGAATAACAAAAAATTCATGCTACTTTTTTTAAGAATTGTCATTTGGATTCTCCTATCAATTTAAACGAAATATGTAAAATTTGTAAAGACATTATTACTCATGAATATCAGCAATATGTTAAATGTAATGGTATTTGTGGTAATAAATTTCATTTAAAATGTGCTAACTTAAAAAAAAATTGATTTAAAATTATTAACTGAAAATGGAAAAAAATATTATAAATGTTTAAAATGCAGCAAAATTTAAAAATGTTCTTTACTGAATCAACAAATTTATCTAATGATTTATCTACTGATACAGAAGTAAAATAAAGTGAAAGTTTAATTATGAAAGGTAATGAACATTTTGATATAAGTTGTGATAATAAAAATGTGTAAAGGAAATACTGGCCAAATTAAATGATATCAATAATTCTTTAATGCAAATTAAAGCTGAAAATAATTTTTTGAAATCATTTATTTTGAAACATTTTGATAAAGAAGAATTCAAGAGTGATGGTGTTACACTTGATAGTGATCAAGTTTCCTTTGGAATGAAGAAATGTCTTGTGTCTACAGGAAATAATTGTGAGGTAGTAAATAAGAATATTTTCAATCAAGATAAGAAAGACAGTGGTGAGAAAGACAATAATGACTCTTTAATTAAGAAACCGATTAAGCCTTCATATAAAGGTATTTTAATTAAAAATAAAGGAAAGGAAAACATATTGATAATAAAAGTCGGTTGTTTTACAATAGCGTGTTGAAACTGTCGGAGGGTGGGCTTTGTTTGTAAACAAAGATAAATATAATGTTTATGGGGCTGCTGCTGGGTTTGTTTATTATTACATTTCAAAGTAAAGTAATATCAAATAAATTTTGGAATACGCAACAACAACAACAACAACAAAATATGCAGAAATCAAAAAATTGAATTTAAAAAAGTACTTAATTTTTTTTTTTTTGTTATTCTTTTCATTACTTATATTTTTTGGGGGGCCAGGAATTCTTTTTTTTTTTTTATATGTATGTTTTTGATTTTGTTGATCACATTTAACCAAAACTACTATCTATCAAATAACAATTTTTGGAACGAAAACAAAAAAAAAAAAAAAAAGGGTACATCGATCGAAATGAATTTTAAAAAGTAGTTACTTTTTATTCTTTCTCATTACTTACATTTTTTTTAATGGCGGTGGTCGGGTATTCTACGACAAAATCAGATTCTTTTCTTTTTTATATTTTTGTTGTTTTATAATAAATTACAAATACCAAATCAATTTTCATTTAGCGGTACCAAACATTTACAACCAAAAGGTCCAACTTTGGTAAGGTGGTGGGGTGGGTGGTTACAATTCCTAAGTGAATGTAATGATCCAACTCGAAGATTGACCAACTTTTTACCGTAATTACCAAAAACCACATAAATATATTTATGGCAATTAAAAACAACTTTTACGGCTGTTCAGGAACAGCACACATGCAGCTTCAAAGCTCTTTTGTTTGATAACCCATTTCCAGCAGCAGCAGTCAGAGAATCTTTGACATTCGCAGCAAGATTTCTGATTTCAGCCATTTGATGAAGCTCACCATTGTTCTCGCAGAAGCAGGACTTAGAGAATGATTTCATCCGAATCATGCTGGAACCTACACTTGCTGAATTTTTTGGGCAGGAAATGGGGGCTAGGGAAACATGAGACTCTGCTGATAATTGTTAGTAGACATTCCTAAAAGATGGCAGTTAGAGAGGGAGGTGGTCTTAATAAATATTAAAATAGTTTTGACAATCGAAATTCCAGACACCCTCACCCGATACTGTAGCCAAAAGTGAAATGTGATCGCACATCGAAAATGCTTAGCACAAATCTGAGCTGTAAGCTGACACGATAGCTTCTGCAGCAGATTCAATGTCATGTTTCTGTGCATTAGCATAGAAATAGACACAAGCAGCCACCCTGTACCGAACAGACTATTTCTAGGCTTATGCATTAGAAATAGAATGCTCGCTAGCAGTGGTAGGCCACCTAAATGGCATATTTCTGGGCACTATCACAGAAATAACGACCTTCGGTTGTTTCAACACGCTATTGTAATAAAAAAAGTTGAATGAAATGTTACTAATGATAATACAAATGAGAAATTAAATATGTCTGAAGGTTTAAATTATGAAGAATTTATTACTGTAAGTTATAATAATAAAAAAATATGGTAAGAAGAAAAGAAAAGCCAGTGATTGGTCGAAATTCAGATCACATATTGAAAACAGTTAAATCTAGAATACATTTTAAAAAAATATTTTCTAACTAAATTTTGTCTTCAGCAGAGAAGATTAAAACTTACTTAGAAACTACATTAAGCATTTCAGTAGTATGTCACAAAATTTTAACTGTTAATTCAAAATATGTTTCATTTTATGGTTCTATACCAGAGTCTTATAGTAATAAAATGAATAATTAAAATTTGTGGCTGGAACATGTGGTTATATTGCCTTTCTTTGGGAAGTTAAATAGAGATATATCTGTTAATGTCAATGAGATAAATAATAGTGTTTTAAATGGTAATACATCTATAACTCAAAAATAATAAATAAAAGTAATATGCTCAATTGTTATTATCAAAACTCAAGAGGTATGGAAACAAAACTTCAAGAATTTTATGAAGCAATTTTATTAATGTTTAAGATATAATGTTCATTACAGAAACATGGCTTATTGAAGATATTTTTGATTATCAGTTATTTAATAATCGGTACAAAGTTTTTAGATATGATCTAAATATGAATATGGCTAATAGAGGAGGTAGTGTTCTTATTGATGTTAAATCTTATTTTGAGTGTATGATATTAGATTTACATACAGGTGTTGAATGCATTTGGATATCTATTAATTTATGATATGAAAATTTGATCATTAGTAATGTTTATTTACAACCAAAATGACTATTTTATAGTTTAATGATTATTTTAATACTGTTGAAGAATTGCTTGTAATATTTAACCAATTATGTGTTTATTTCGAGGAGACCCCCGTAACTAATTTAATGGCCACAAAATTACAAAATACAGTTTTTTCACATAGTATGCGCCATCTCTTGGTCAATTTTGGTCACAATTTTTTCATTTTAGGCTTATTTTATAGGAAATTAAAAATTTAAAATTGTAGTTTTAAAAATGTTCGCATATAGCGTTATATATTTTTAAAAAAATCAATTTTCTTTGCTGGCTATTGGGAGTTAAACCTGCCCCTTACTCTGATTGGATATCAGCCAAATCTTGAAATTGGGTTATAGATGTTTCTAAATGACAAAGATAGAAACTAAACCAAAAAGTTCTACACATTCGTAATTGATTTTGATGTAAATAATTATATTTATTGTAATTTTTTACATTCATAAATAAGATTTTACATTACTCTATCGAAATATAAAGTGGATTCAGAAAATATTTAATATTAAAAGAAAAATAAGATCGTGAATATAATCATTTTTACAAGAAAAATAAGTTGGGAATGATAACTCTTCAGAAAAGTAAATTATTTTGACAGGTAGAAATTGAATAATAATACCAGTGATTGGTTTAAATATAATTCTTTTGTTTTACCACTGGCTACTTTTTAAACATTTTTTCTTATATTTTTCTTCAGTTATGAAAATTATTTTTAATTTTTTGTTACATTTAACCAATTTGAATCTAAAATTATTCAATTTTTAGAAGCTGAATTAAAAAAATTCTGTGTATTTTAGAGTAATATTTTAACAATAGAAACCGATTGGAAATAAAACTGGCGAATAATATTGTTCTCAGATTTAAGTAGTGGACCAATAGAAAAAATAGACAAAGATTAACGCTTTTAAATAAGTTAAAAGAATCAGTTAAATGGATCAATTATGATGGTAGGTGACTTTAATATTCCTAAGTTTATAAATAAATACCACACTTATATTGATTCTAAGTCATTAAGATTATGATCTGTTGTTAATATGCTGAATCTTACATAAAGTAATAATATCTGTAATAATTATGAGATTATCCAAGATTTAGTTTATACAAATTTTCCATCTAACTTAAAATGCACTAAGTGTAGCTTCTTGTTAAAGAAGATATTTTTCATCCATCTTTGAATGGTGATTGCATATTTCAATATAAAAGTGTAAAAAAAAATATTTATAATTTTAAAAGATGTTATTTAAAAGGTAATTATTTGGGTTTATACAAGGCATTGCAACATGATAGGTGGACATGTGTATACAATTGCAATAAATTGAAAGATGTTGCTGTTAATTTTCAGAACAGGCTCACAAAATATATAAATTAATTTATACCTACTTTGAAAATTCATACTAAATATCCAGTTTGGTTTTCTATGGTTCTTATTAAGGATATTAAGTACATATTTTATAAAGATTTTAAAATTACTGGATCTTTCATTTGACTGGCATAATTTTAGGATATATAGGTCATTTACAAAATTTATTAAAAAAAAGAATTTTCAGAATTACTTAAAGGGAACTGAAAGTAATTTAGTGAGGAATCTAAAAGATTTTTGGGGATGTATTAAATTCCTTATACCAAAAAGAAATACCCTACAAAATGAAAATATAGGAATAGTAGCGAATGACTTCTCATCTTTATTCAATTTAAAAATGGAAGATGATACTTATAGTAATAGTAATGATAATTTTACTTAGGAGACAATAATTAATGTTAATAATGAAACTTCAAATTTTATTCAGATATATATAGAATCAATTCTTTCATCTATTGCTCAAGTTAAAAACAAAAAATATGTAGGTATAGATAACATACCGTCATTTATTTACAAGGAATGTGGATAATTATTGCTCCTGTATTGAAGCATTTATTTGATTTATCTTTGATATCTAATACTTATCCTTTTTTATGGAAAGAAACAAGAGTAATACCAATACACAAAAAGGGATCTAAAAGGAAGATTGAAAATTATAGACCTATATCTCTACTTTATATTACAGCTAAAATCTTTGATAATTATCTCCTTAAGCATTTATCTAATAATCTTTCCAAATGGCTTTTTAATTATCAACATGGATTTATACCAGCAAGTCAATAAATACAAAATTAATCAAAATAAATGACATAACTGCACACAATTTTGATCAACAAAAACAACTAGACATTATATATGTGGATTTAAGTAAAGCCTTTGATAGAGTGAGTTATGGTGATTTGTTATTAAAATTAGCTGCATATGGATTATCTAAAATTTTGATTGAATTTTTTCAATCTTATTTATTGAATAGTCCTCATTATATTTTCTTTAATAATGAATGGTCAAATTGTATTTATCCTATTTGTGGACTGCCACAAGGTAGTGCATTAAGTTTTTATTTATTTGCAATAATTACTTCAGATTTGCATTGTTTTATAAATAATAAGAATATTATTTGCTATGCTGATGACATAAAACTATTTAAGACAATCTATAGGTCATTGGATCATTTGAAGTTGCAAAATATGTTACAATATCTACATAAATGATATATTAAACATGGTATGATTGTAAATGCTAGCAAATGTATAATTGTAACATATTCTAGGAAATCTGGTAAAAAATTACACATTTACACATTAAATAATAAGCATATTCCCTGAGTCATAAGGATTTGGGAATAATTTTCTCTGCTAATGGATCATTTACAGAGCATGTTTCATATAATGTAACAAAAGTGCATAAAGTATTAGGTCCTATTTTGAAGATAATTAATAATTTTATATTATATTCATATTATTTAAAATGATAGTGATTCCAGTACTTCATTATGGATCTATTATATGGAAAGAATACAATTCCACATATTAATATGATTCAAAATGTTGAACATAAATTTCGAAAATTAATATTGCTTAAAAAGAAATCAGGAAATTTAAGTAATAAGTTATTTAATCATAGACTTATTAATGACATGATAATATTGCAAAAGATAGTGAAAGGAGAAATAGATATTTGTGAGTTGGAGACAAAAGACAATATAGAATCCCCAAGCTGAATAGTAAACATAATGAACTATTTTATATATCTATCTTTTTATTCAAACTGTTTGAAAAGATCTACACTGGTTAGATTGCCAGATTTTTATAATAAATATTTTCAAAACATCGATATTTTTCATTTATCAAAGAATAGCTTTAAAAAAGCAATTCAACAGTTATTGAGTTGTAATAGCAATCAAATGTAAACTTTTGGTCTTTGTTGTACTGTATGTTTACATGTTAATAAAGATTGAATTATTATTATTATTATTATTATTATTATTATTATTATTATTATTATTATTATTATTATTATTATTATTATTATTATTATTATTATTATTATTATTATTATTATTATTATTATTATTATTATTATTATTATTATTATTATTATTATTATTATTATTCAAAGACAACCTTATTTAATAAACAAAGGTTACATTTATAATGATCTATTTATACAAATATGACCTAGTTATTACATTCAATGAATAGGCTGGATTTATGGTATTAGAGAACAGGGTTAAAGTCATAAGCAGGGTTTAAGTGGAACCATATAGCTTTAAAAATATTTAGGTCCACAATTTTTCTCTATCTGGTTATTATCTGTTCAAGCTTTTTAGAGAAATAACTTGGTGGCAACTAATACTGTTATCATATCAGAACATTATTCTGTACATCAAAATGTATAAAGTCTAAGTGTAATTTCACAGATGGCTAGTGTGGAACCTTGATTGAATGTTTCAATGATCCTATTGAGTATAAACTTTTTGCAACTATATTTGTTCTATATGATCTATCTTGTCAGTGTTAGAGCTTGATATTTGTGGAATAGATGAAACTGTGATTTCTTCTCCCTGTGGAACAAGCTGTAGAAGAGTCAATGTTGGTATATAGTCTAGGATATCAAAAAAAGTGGAAGATGTGTAATGCATATAGATTGAGCTTCAACAGGACATAACAGAATTTGGTTTCCAATGACCATTTGTTAAATCAATGAAACAATTATCTATTGTTAATTGTTAGCATTGGTGAGAGGTTGTCAACATGTAAAATAAAAGTAACTTAAATTTTTATTTAAACATACACCTCTTCTCCAAATAACTGTTTTCAATCAAAGGTAAAATAAAAGTAATGTAATTTATTATTTAAACAAGATCGGAAGAGCGTCCGATGTCCCTCCTACTAATTATTGCCAATCAAATATAAAACAATAAAAGTAATGTAAATTATTATTTAAACACAACCCAAATTACTATTTGAACATAGACCAAAAAGACTCTCTTGTCAATAAAAATTAAGAAACAACTATTATTGTCACATTGTCAAAAATATTATTTGGAAAAAATAATTTATAAATGAAAAAAGTAAAATTGGTTGTCAATCAAATGTAAAATAAAATAACTTAAATTTTTATTTAAACATACACAAAAAGCTCCTTCTTCCAATAATTGTTGTCGGCAATCAAATGTAAAATAAAAGTAACATAAATTATTATTTAATCATACACAAAAACACCCCTCCCACTAATTGTTGTCAATCAAAGGTAAACCAATAAAAGTAACGTAAATTATTATTTAAAGATACATAAAAAAACCATTCTCTTTTGAATTTTGTCAATCAAATTTTAAAAAACAGTAATACTATTTAAAAAACCCAAATTAAATACATCAAAAAAGACCCTTGTCAATAAAAATTAAAAAAACAACTATCATTATCCCATTGTCAAAAATATTATTTGGGAAAAATAATTTAAAAACGAAAGAAAGTAAAATTTGTAAACAAAAAAAAAAAATATTAATAGAGAATCGTTAGCCCAGGAACATTATATTAATGTGTTTTTGGTTAGCATCAACACCATCAGGCTGCTGACAGGATAGATCAGAACACAACCTTTATCTATTACTATTACTACTCCTACTC
>JAQFVV010001936.1:0-40862 GCA_028023455.1 Epiperipatus broadwayi | reverse complement strand
ACGCTATCCTGCTACAATATATATATATATTTAAAACAAGTTATAAATTTCAGTAACTTGCTTTTAAGCTCGCATTTTATGATCACTAGATGGACCTTATCACTAGCTCTAATCAAGCCAAAAGAGAAAACATTCAAAATCTCTATTGGGGGTCCTATCTCCAGACCAATTGTTTTCGAGCTTGTGGATCACCTCAGTGGAGTGCTATTACTCTAGAAAGTATAAGTAACTAAGTTTTTTTTCCTTGGTGATATTTTTTTAAAAAAAAAAAAAAAAAAAAAGTTGGATTAAAAATTCCTAAAACCTTATGATTTGCAACTCTACATCAATATACATGGATAATTATAAACTCTGTTGTTAAAATAATGGAATAAATTAATCGTTTTTCTACTGGGCAAGTCAATAATCGGTAATTCCCAATAATCTCCTGAAAATTAATAACTATTGAAGAAATAAATAATTGGAGATGAATAATCAATGAATATATTCACTGAAAAGTAACAATAATTGTGCCATAGGGAAAATGAACTGCAGTAATACACAAAAGGAAATAAATAAACACCTATATATCCAATAAGATAGATAAAAGAATAGTAAATCTCTTGGAAACAGTTAAGTATATATATTTAAAATTCAATGGAACTAAATTAGTAATAAATGAAAAGTGTTCATTATTATTCTGGATATATATGAAATCTTAATTATAATGTGAGATAGAATTATTTATTCTGAGCCATACCGGCAGGAATGTCAGTTTCTATAAAGTTTAGCTGAAAAAACGTTGCAGAACACATTTTTAATTGAAATCATAAGTGTACCTTTTGGTAAAACCGCAGTTTACAGGTCACAATAAAATTCGAATTTTGTTTCACATTTTTCTCACCAGAGTGTTTCTTGTCGAATATTTAAATAAGAAAATAATTAAAAATAATTAAAATAATAATTAAAAAAATAATTAAAATAATAACAATATATCCTACCAACATTCGTAATTACTGTCCAAATTTTTCTCACCACAGTGTTTCTTGTCAAATTAGTGTGGAATTGTTACATTGTCTTGGCGCACATTTTACAAGTTTTCCAAAGTTGTAACACGTGTTTTTCAAAGTGTTTTTTAATTTCCAACGTAATTCATAAAATGAATCCTTTAAATGGTAATGTAGTTGTAGTACCAAAAAAATGAACTGTTACATGCTGCAGATATTCGCGTAGAAAATTGGACATCATTTCTGTTGGCGAATGAGCTTCGAACTCCGGAGTTAACAATAAAGTGGTTAGTAAGGAGGCACCTACTTAAAAATAGTATCTATGCCAGCATTGCAGCATGCAGTGTTCTCTCATCAAACAGCAAGAATGTGGAGATGGTCACAGACGGCAATGCAGATTATGTTGCTGTCGCATATCTATCAGAAAGGGTTCTTTTTTTTTAGAAGCCATTTATCCTTCGAGACAATTATGCTTGTAGTATATTATTGGGAACATAATTTGCCACAGTGTTTTCTTGTTCATGAGCTAAGTGCAAGTTGGCACAGACATCCAATGCAGGTCAGTGGATTTGATGATAATGGAGTGCCTAAAATTGTAGAAGTTGATGAAACTAAATATTTTCATCGAAAATATCACAGAGGAGCAATTCAAAAAGGTCATTGGGTCTTTGGTGGAAAAGAGAGAAATTCAGGAAAGTGTTTCTTGGTAGAGGTCCTTAACCGATCAGCTGTAAATCTCGAAGCAAAAATACAAGAATATATTTTACCAGGGACCCACATCATTACAGAAGGATGGGGTGCATACAACAACTTAAGCACAATCAGTAATGGTATATATATGCACTCTGTCATCATACACCAGGAGAACTTTGTAGATCCTCACAACTCTGATATCCACATACAAAATGTGGAAAATATGTGGATGAGAGCTAAACACAAGCTGAAACATAAGTGCAGGACCAACAGTACAACAGTACTTTATTCGAATCATATCTGCAGGAATTTACTTTTAGGACTCTCTTCACGACTGACACAGTCTTTGCTAATTTTATCGCTGGACAGTAATTACGAATGTTGTTAGGATATATTGTTATTATTTTAATTATTTTTTTAATTATTATTTTAATTATTTTCTTATTTAAATATTCGACAAGAAACACTGGTGAGAAAAATGTGAAACAAAATTCGAATTTTATTGTGACCTGTAAACTGCAGTTTTACCTACCTTTTATTATAGAGAGAAATATGTATCATCTAAAATAAATAAGGCAAGCCATAAATAAATTTTTATTACTAAACAAAGAACAAAATGAAGGATTATTGTTGCAGTAACTCAAATGCCTCGCGAATCTTCGGATAAGCAGAATCTTCAAAAAATAAGGAAAAATAAAAATGTTCTAATAAGTTTATGGAGTGTGGAACAACTAGAAAATTTAAAATTGTTCTTATACTTTAGCTGAGAGTTTAAAAGAGAACTTCTTTCTAATGTTGGTATTTATATTTTTAATCTATGATTTGTTAGTACAATAGGAGGGGACTAATTTAATAAGGAATTAATTCAAGTATTGTTATAATGATAGTTATTTAATAATTAGGTTGAGATTAAAGATTATTAATCATTTAAATGAACAAATATGTTCAATATTTTAGTATGAAAAGGGTATTTAAAATGATATCAACACAATCCAGAGAGCAAGTTGTATTTACATGTGCGAATGGATAAACCAAAAACAATGATTTTGTTCTTATGTAAAAGATAAAAGTATTAATTTTGTTTGCTTACCAACCTCTAGAATTATGACCCTATGTTCTCACTTATTTTTTGTATTGTTACTTAATCATCAAGTATTACTATTATGTAGAGGTTGAATTAATGAACAATGAATGGAAAAAAATGATTGTTTAGTAAACTGAATGTGTTATATGTAGTTCACATACATAGGAATACATATCTCAACATATAATAGGAAATTGTTAGTTTTGTTTGATAATAATACTCCAAAGATTAATTTTCTGTTGTTATTATTATTATAATATATATGTATTATTTTGTTATAAGTTATTTTAAATTCGATATTAATGGAAATGTTTATTATCATTTGTAATGAATATTATTAAAATTATTGTTTAAAAGTTTCATCAAATTCTAATTGCTGCATTTCTTTTCTGGGCTCATTCTCACCACATTACATAACTCAAAATATACAGTCAAAATTAAAATGAAAAGTCAATTCAATTTAAAGCAAATCTAACAGTTTAATAAGCATAAATCTCTCAGTAAAGATTTTTTACTTGTTACATGCTGCCTTGATCCCATAGGTCATTGATGACGTTGCAAGTTATTAAAGTGTATTTATTAATATAAAATTAAATGATACATTAATTATTAGTGAACATATTAGTGTTAATCACAGCTTAGTTAATAATATTATTTTAATATTCAGTATTAAAGAACATACATATAAAGTTTGACTATGAAATTAAATTATAAGCCTTTCTTAATTTGTACCCTATCCATGGAAATCTGTAAAATCCCTCTTGATATTCCATAGGTAGTATGAAGAATTAATAAATCAATGATTATCCTGAGATCTTCTTATTGTAAAGTTATTTTGTGATTATTGCCAATCTTAATTATCAAAAATAATAGGAATCACAGTTTATCTGTAATTATCTAACAGATTAATTTAATGAGTGATTGAATTAAAACTTAATAATTATAAATATAAGATATTGGATATTATTGTTAGCCATGAGAGTATGTAGATACTTAATAAGGAGGAGTATCCAGGTATTCTTATGCCATTGAACAAGTATTTTGTATTTGTTTAATGTTAAGGGGATGTGATCTGTTTATGGGTAAACGAGTCTCACGTTAATTATATTTAAAATACATCTTATTTTAGAAATATTTATTCATGTCAAAGTAACTTGGGATAAATACTAATCTTATCTAAATTCACTTGTTATAGTTAAAGAAAATGGTCGGGATATAATAAGTTTTTTAATAGAACCTAACTAGAATCCAAGTAGGGCCTAATATAAGGGACTTGGAAACTCTGCTTAGGGTCGTACCACCTATAGACAGGCCACAGTATATATATATATATATATATATATATATATATATATATGTATATATATATAATTAAAATTACCCCAAATCCAAAATTCAACCAGACCAGCATAAAAATAATATTAAAACACTACCGAAGGTTTCACTGCTACAAGCAGACTTTTCAAGTGTAAAGAACTACTAAAACTACACAATATATATAATATTAAACATTACCCACAAATCCATTCACTTCCCATCCACCCTTAATATTAAAAGAACTCTTAAATAAATTAATTGCTTCACAATAATAAATTTTCAATGATAAAGATTCTTTAATTCTTCTTTTGATTTCATTTCTCTCAAAGAAGACAACCTTAGCTTCATCAAAATCAATAGTGTGGCCTGTATCTTTTTCATGGACATACAAAGCAGAACTAAGATATCTATTTTAACTCTACTTTTATGAACCTTTATTCTTTCATTTAAACTCAAACTACTCTGACTTATGTAAACCTTCTTACAAAATAAACAAGGAATAAAATATACTACACCAGGAATAGTCTTTTTATCAAAAATTTCTTTTGTATTATTTAATAAGTTATACAATGTAACACCCCTTTTTCCAAAGCAATTTTCTTATTTCCAAACATTTTACTATTTCTACATACAATTTTATAAGAAGACAATTTATGTGGCAAAGAAATAAAATCATATTTTTCTTTTACCTTTACATCCTTACAAATATTACTATTAAATAAAATACTTTTAACAAATTTATCAGAGTAACCAACCCTCAAGTAATCTTTATAAAATTGATATTTCTGAAACAAAGCTACCCCACTAGAATTATTTAATTTAATATTCCTATGACAATAATTCCTTAAAGCAGCTACTTTATGAGATACAGACTGATAGCTATCAGGTTTAATTATAGATCTTAATTCTTTACTTTTAACAAAATGACTCAGCACAGTAAACAATTAGTTTCTACATTTCTAATCACCAAAAGATCTAAAAATTTTAACTTACCAAAATCTAATGCCCCTCCTTCTAAAACAAATTTTATAGAAGGATCAAAACAATTAAACTCATTTACAATTTTTTTCAATTTATCATTCTCAACTACAAATAAACAATCATCAACATATCTGACCAACAATTTTACATATAAACAATTCTTTTTAATAATAATTTCCTCTTCCATATAATTAATATAAACTGAACATACTAAAGGAGAAATAATATAACCTATTATCCACCCTTCTCTTAATCTTATAAAAATTACCTTTATAAGTAAAATACATAGAATCTTCTAATAACAAAAGCAAATCCTTAATTACCTTAATTTTATTTTTTGATAAAGAACCTTTCTTAATCAATACAGACATAAGAAATCAAAACAAGAATTAAAGAATTGTTATTAATGAAAATTTATTATTCTGAAGCAATTAATTTATTTAAGAGTTTTTTTAATATTAAGGGTGGATGAGAAGTGAATGGATTTGTGGGTAATGTTTAATATTATACATATTGTGTATTTTTAGTAATTCTTTACACTTGAGAAGTCGGCTTGTAGCAGTGAAGCCTTTGGTAGTGTTTTAATATTATTTTTATGCTGGTCTGTTTGAATTTTGGATTTGGGGTAATTTAAATTATATATTGACTAGTTTAGCTTTATGCTTGTAAAGTTTATATATATATATATATATATATATATATATATATATATATATATATATATATATATATATATATATATATATATATATATATATATATATATATATATATATATAAGCTTACAAAGCTTTTCAGAAAACCTCAGACGTGTTTCTACTATTGGCTTCCTCAGTGAGGTGCTAGGATGTTCAAGTATTAGATTTAAAATACAGGTCTAAGGTTGGGGATATTTTGAAAAGCTTGTTAAGAGCTATTTGTAAGCTCATTATATAAAATTTGTAATACAAACTTGTTAAATTAGGTTATGTGATATGTGACTTGATTTCTTTATATCCTCTGTATAAATGAAATCAACTTGACAGTTTTACTTTAACTCTTGGCCTGAAGCAGTTGCCTTCTTTAGCTATTGTTTTAGATAAAGTGCTTTCTAACTAAGTAACTATAAATAGATAATTCCACACAATAAACATTTATATATATATACATATATTAATGTAAAAAATACTTATACAGAGTTTAAATATAAAATTTTATAATGTTTATTGTACTGAGTATACTTTCCATACTTTCATGCCATATTCAGGGTCAGTCTATTTTCAAAAGGTTAACCATGAATATAACATGAAAGCATCAGAAGTGTACTTGGTACAATAAATATTATTAAGTTTTATATTTAACCTCTGTAAAAGTATTTCTTTCACATTAATATTTAGAATGGAAGAGTATGGAAATGTAATTACATATATATATATATATATATATATATATATATATATATATATATATATATATATATATATATATATATATATATATATATAATTTTATCAGATACATCCATGTATAATTTATTGAAAATATAAACCAACATAGAGGGACCATAAACATGGATGTATAACAGTAATAAATGTTCTGGTAATAGAAAATAAAAATAATAATTATGAGAAATTATTTAAAATCCTTCTATTTGGATTTTTTTTAAAAAAACTAATTAATCTAAATAATTTCTTGTAATTATTATTTTTATTTTCTATTAACAGAGTCTTCATTCTTCTTATACATCAGTGTTTACAGCACCTCCACAATTAATTTATAATATTTGTTACACAATCAATGACCAGTGTGACCTGATCAAAACATTGGTTTATATTTCAGTAAATTGTGCACAAATGTACCTGTATATAATTAATATATAATATATAATTGAGATTATATCAGTTGTTTTCTTTTAATTCCAGTTTTTAAAATACATCCATTTACTTTTTTGTAAAATGTAAAACCTTAATAAAGTCACTTAAATTTCATACAGCATTTTTAAAAATCATTTTTCTGTATTATTCATTGTTCAATAATATTGTCAAGTGTTGGTGGCCTAGAGGTTAGCATAGCTGCCATCCAATTAGCTGACCCGGGTTTGCTTCCTGGTCAACCCACTTTGACTTATAAATAATAATAATAATTTAGAATTAATATATCTTATTATTGTTTACAATTTTAATGCCAATTTACTATTATATTTTTCTTATCTTAAAATAAATGAAAACATGTATTTTTAATAGTATTTTTCATTTTCTAATTGTTATTAGAAATTTTTTTCTACATTCTACAATTTTTTCTTATATATTTATGTTTGTAATTTTTGAAACAAGTTTAATTACGACTTCATAGTCATATCAAAAATTAGTAATAAAATATACAGCTAATTTATTTATATCTCTCAAATTAATAAATGAAAATTTTAAATGAAGCAACAAAAATTACATTTTTAAAATTGTATATACATCTTTTTAATAATTCACATAATTCTGTACATATTCATTTATTGATAACACAAACAAATAAATAATGTGTACATTACCAGAAACGTAGTTTGGTGTAGAATTTTCTGCAAAATAAAAATAATATAATTAGATGAGTGTATTATCTTTTACTATTAATATATTCAGTCACCACATATAACCACACAATAAATTTACATAATGAACATATGACAATGATTAAAACGTGAATACAAATGAAATCATTTGCATACCCTAGATTACATATACAGGATGCATCAATATTGGACCATTTTTCAGTAGATTATTTTTCATTTTATGCACTATAATATGTTAGTTATTTAAACTATTAAAAGAAAATATTCTGTTCAAGTATAAATTCAGATATTTTGAGAATATAATTATATTTCCTGATTAATTGACTTAATATTTTTTATGATTCAAATTGCTGGTGGAATCAGTTTATTTATTTATTTAAGAGGGCACCGGGGTGTAGACCCCATTATCAATTCAAAACAAATAGCTAAAAGTAAAATGGGATTACATTTCTTGTCACTTTAATCTGATATATGAATTTTTCCCTGGCATTGATTATTAATTAAACATATTGGCATAGGTAATATATACATTTATCAAAATAATTTTTAATAGTAAAATCTAGTAAACTAAAATTTAAGAATGTACAATGAGAAGTTTATATTAATGGTAAATATTTTATTGCAACAAATTAAAACATTTAAATAATAATTATTAATAAAAATACAAGTAACATACACATACACATTCAGATAATAACACTAATCAATTAACATAAACCATGCATATTATAATCTTCTTCAGCTTTTCTCCAATAAGCCATAACTGAAATAATTCCTTGAATAATAAAACAGTGAATGTCTCTATTGGTATTATAAGCTTATAGTTTAAGTTTAATTTGCAAACATTGAATCAGACACAAGTTTGGGTATGAATTATAACTTATCAGTAAGGCATACATGTATTTTTTTGGAATGAAGAGCTCTTTGATAAACTTTGATTTTTTCTGTTGATATTTTCACAATCCTGGTCTGTTTTAAGGCTAGACTCAAAAGCTTTTTGCAGGGACTTCTTTATGATGAAAAAAGGTGTTCATATAGATTCCAGTTTCCACTCCCACATGATGACTTAATTCAGCATATAGTAGTCATGAATAGAGGAAATTCTCTATCCAGGATCCATGGAAAACAGCCAGCCAAAAAAATAAGATAAGATCCTGCTCAGTTATTTGCTTCTTTTTATAGTCTTGATCAGTTTTTTGACATTTCTGTGCATATAATTTTTTCTTTGTTTTATTATTAAAATACAAATTGATAATTGTATACATTCCTTTTACCTTTTAGCTCCCAAGTTATCTTTCAATAAATTACTTTGAAGTCATATTTAATTATTATTATAAAAACATTACTTTGATTATAATCATTAGCATTTGTAATTCCTTTCTTTTGTTATCTGAATTAACAATCTGTATGCATTTCTATTCCTTCCGATTTTAACTTTACTTTAATTAAAGAAATAATATCAAATGCAAATAACTTTCATTGTACCCATCTAAAAATAAATTATACTAATTTTTTTTTTTAAAAAAAAAAAAAATTAAATTGCATCCATTTAACAATTTTTAAATTTTGTTTCTTTTAGCTTTTAAATCTTACCAAATGCCAACATTTGATATATATATATATATATATATATATATTACAAATAAATCAAATAAGATGTCACAAATAAGATGTCACATGATCTAATTTAAACAAGCTTGTATTACAAATGTTTTATAAAGAGCTTATTTGGGAGCTCTTTATAAAACAAATATATAAATGTGGTTCAATATTAATATGAACAAAATATATACAGATATTGAATAAACAAATGTTATTGACTAAATAGTGTTGATGGTTGGTAATGTAAAAATCTTTTCTAAATCATTTATTTTGTGTTGTTGATGTAATATTCACAGTTTTTTAAAGTACATAAAATTTTATAAAAAATAGATAAGGTATATTTTCTGCCTAATATTTGTCATGCAAAATCAAATCAATTCAAGTAAATTACTTCAAATATTGAGAATGTAATATTCTGGTGCATATTTTTTTAATTAAATGTGTTTACACCATTAATATACTGCTTCAGATTTAGCGATTAAATAGTTACTGTAACTTTTACCTATGATTTTGTTCTTTTTATATCGAACATAGTTTATTTCTATGAAAATAGTTTTTTTTAAAATAATCATCCAAAGACATTGTTCTCATATAAATAAATAAAAAGTTTTTTATAAAATTCTAAATATATTTTTATCTGACTGATATTTGTGTTTGGCAAGTATAAAATTTATTTTATTTTTAATCTTACCCAAAGATAATTTAAATCCTAATATTTTATAATCTATAAAAACTTACAGTGCTAAATATTTAATATAATGTTATTGGAATTAATTTATCGCAAACGTCTAAATATAACTAAAGTATTCTCTATAGAGACAATGTATTTTAAATGCAAAAGAACGATACTTTTTATTTTTTCTTCCTTTTTTATCTGTTAGTTTTTGTTCTATATAAAATTTAATGTTTCAATTATTAAATAAATCTTATAATTCTATAATTAAAACACTTCAGACAAATAAAAGTCTCATTTTCCTCTTTTCTTTACAAAAACTTTATTTTTTTTTTGTATATATATATATACACACACACACTTGAACGTTTCAAGTATTTTTAATTTATAGGCAAATCCTTGAAAATGATTATAAATTAAAAATAGTTGAAACATTCAAGTGGATATATGTATACAAGAAATAAAGTTTTTGTAAAGAAAAGAGGAAAATGAGACTTTTATTTGTTTCAAGTATTTTAATTATAGAATTATATGTTTATATGTAATGTATATTTTGAAAAGAAAAAAGATGGAGTGGTGATTAGAGGGTTTTAAAAAAATCTTATATTTGTATGGTCTAACTTATGTTTAACTTATAGACTATGTAACATATTTGCAATTTTACTTCATATTATCAATGCACATTTCTTTAAAACTTGATGAGAATATTTAGATTCTCATTTGATAACCAATAATGCTCAGTTACAAACCAAAGTAATTGAACTGCAATTTGTAGAGTAGTTTGAAACAAATACAATGTGCCTAAGTTTTATTTGATTTAGAATCGGAATAGAGATCATTAGAATGATACAAAAATGCTTACTTCTATATTACTTTTTTTTTTAAAAATTTAAATAGATGTATTTTATCAGTTCTCACTAATTAGTGTAAACCTTAAATATTTAACAAGAAAAAATACACAGATTTCAGATTATGCAACAAATTATTCCAAAATGTATGTTGTGAGTAAAAAAGATCAAAAATGAAATACATGGATGAGAGAATCAAGTGCATGTGACAACAATCAGATTTTATTGACATTATTGTAAGAAGTTAAAGACTCAATGGATTTAGAATGAACATACTGTTAGAAGTAAGGATATTGTAAATACATTTGACCTCTTAAACTGAATCTCAAGAAATTGTAAACGAGCTATAAGAATACTGCATTTAATTAAATAAAATAGATGGATATAATAATAAAATTTGCTGAAATAATGTGAAGGAAAGAGACTATAGATCAGAAATTCAACATTAAATTTAAGGGACCTTTTCCCTACAAAGCATTGATAATAATTAAAACTGATGATTAAGATAAGTGTTTTTTTTAAATACTAAAATAATTATAATGGAATAATATATAACAAAGTTAATTAAGAAAATATAAAATATATAATATTATTCTTACTTATTATTGATATCAAAAATACACAGGTTTCACTTGGTTCTGAAAATATATAATTAGTTGATGAACAAATAAAATGCTCATCTGTAGTAGCTTGAAATTTAATAGTTTGGCCATGGCTAATTAGGTTTGTATCATTTACACTTTTGTAGTACCAGGTAAAGTTATTATCTGATGGCTTTGCATCTACTAAACATTGTAAATTTATTGTATCATTGAAGGAAACTTTATGTTCTTTCATTAGAACTGTACATTTCGGTTGATCTACAAAAAAAAATTATCAAGTTTTGGCATTTCTTTTATAGTTAATTGTAGTGCAGATTGATATTATAAACTAATAATAATCTATTATTTATAAAAATTGGCTTTTGCTTCTTTAATTAACTTTACTAACACACTAAATTGATACAACAATATAATTAACTATTTATATAAATCCGGTATAAAATGGAAAAAAATAATTTAAAAAGTAAAACTTTTTTTTTTTTTTTGTAGAATTTGGTTATAACCTCCCATTTATCAACAAACTCATTTTTTGTTAAGACTAATTGAGTATTTTATAAAAGACGAATTCTGGTTTCTTAAACTTTAACACTATTCTACTCTCATAAATCTATATCAATTGTTAGCTATCTGGAGTCAATCTATTAAATTTTAATTTTCTTTGTCTTTCATTTTTTATAAGTATATTTATTTGGTAGTTGTGAGTTTTTCGGTCAATCTAGATGACAGCTCATATTTTTGATAAATATAGAGTTGGAGGACGGAGTACAGTTTATTTTTATTTTTTTTATTCTAAATTTTTAAAAAATAATAATAACTTAAACTTAAAAAAAATAATAAATTTTGATAAATTACATTAAGAAGCTTTATTTCAATTTTTATTATTATTTATACTATAACATATTATGATGTTAAAATTTCCTTCCACTTCTTATTTACATTGCTGAATTATATAATTTAATACACCATATACACCTTAAATTACACTCTACAATGCAGTTTAACATATGATTTATTTTATTTTCTTACAGTTTCAACTGTCCAGCAGTTTTCGTCAGACCTACATCATTTAAACATATACAATTAATATACAATTAATATTTATCTATACATATATGAATATATGTCCACACATGCCTATACAAATATACATATAAATATAAATAAAAAATAAAAAACAACAATTCAAACACTTCATCTATTAGCTTAAATATGGATCTTTAATATTTCTACAATCTGAAAACTTTTTATCCCAATTAGTTTTAACATTTATTTCTTTATATTCCAATCATTTAAATTTTAAATTTACCCTTTAATCTAATTCAGTATTCTTCAACCCTTAGTCCATGGACCGGCATTGGGCTGTAGAAGTTTTCTGCCAGTCTGCACTAGACTGGAAGGAAAGTTTGTAATAACAAAATAAGATTTTAAACTTTTAATTAATATAAACAATTTTTTTTTCATCACAATTGCTTAAATAAAATTAATTATAAATCAAAATTTTATTTAAATCATTACATAATCCTATAATTTTTAAATAATATTCAAAGAAATTTATCTGAAAATACAATCTTTAAAAGACAAAGCGTCAATCTCATGAAAATTGCAACACTCCTTACAAATCAATTTCTATATCTAGTAGGCATTTCTCTATTGTGTTAGCTCATTTATTAGTCACATATAAAAAAAATGTTTTGCATTTGTATCATCTTTTTATTTTGTGTGACATTTCTTTTTGAAATTGTAAACTTCACAAAATGGAGACAGATCATTGCTAATGATTTCCCTTCATCAACAACGTAAATCTATTATCTTTTTTAGCAAAATAACATATTTATAATGATTTATTTTTGTGTGATACTTTACCAAAACAACATTTCAGCTCAATTTTCCCGGTGGTTTTACAGGTGGCCCTCAGTTGACTTCAAGAGTAAACAACTAATTCAATCTAGTGTTATTTTAAGCTCTATATATATATATATATATAATCTTAGATAATATATATATATATATATATATATATATATATTTATATATATATATATATATATTTATATATATATATATATATATATATATATAAGTAAAATTACCCCAAATCCAAAATTCAACCAGACCAGCACAAAAATAATATTGTGAAACCTTAGGTAGTGTTTTAATATTATTTTTGTGCTGGTCTGATTGAATTTTGGATTTGGGGTAATTTTAATTATATATTGACTAGTTTAGCTTTATGCTTGTAATGTTTATATATATATATAAAAAGAAATGGAACAAAAACAAAATCAAATCAATCATACATAAATTAATTTGTTTTTCTAGTTATCACAGATGTTTATGGGGGGAGAAAGTGGAATTACATTTTTTCTTATTTTTCTAAAAAAAAAAATCAAAATTAAAAAAAAAAGTTTTTTATTATACAAACTCCATATATATATATATATAAAACTTCATTTTGTATATTTAACATTAAATACAGATATCACATTTATCATAATCATTGTCATGTAATTACACTAGCTGTGATATTTCCCAACATTCAGGTAAATAACATTTTATTCTTACATGTTTTAACAATGAAATAATAAATGTAGCAATGCAGGCACAATGAGATCAATTGTTATTGTACTGTTTTTTGTAGCAGTATGACTGCACAACTCAAGAAAGATTGTTCACATGTGAAGGTAAGCAACACCATTACAATATGCAGCAACTACTGAGTTGTTTTGGTCAGTTATAATAAGTATGCTCATCTAAGGCTAAGCAGTTTAAATCTTTAAGAAAATTTATCTGTAGACTTCTGCTGGTCCACGAAATCTTATCCTTATTTTTGTAGGTCCACAGGTGTGAAAAGATTGAAGACCACTGATCTAATTTATTTTTTCTATTTTAATTACTTATATATTACATAGTAATCAATAACAGTAATATTAACATAATATCCTTATAATTTTATTCCCTTTTAACTTTTAATTTTTTTAACATTTTAACTAATATTATCTTTTAACTCAGCATTCTTCCTCCTATAACTAAAATAGCTTCAAAATATGTTTAAATTTTTTTTATTTCTTTATTTTCTTCATCCTTACATCCTCTATGGACACATTCTGTAACTATATCTTACTATAATTCTTTAAAATCTACACATACATATTCATTAACAAAAAATCTCTACAAAATCCATGTTTTCAAAATCAGTTCTTTATTAAGAGATGGCCTAATGCTTCTAATCAATATAGCATCGTTTATCTTTCTATCCCTCCTTACCTCTAGTATGCTTTATCATTTTAATACTTTTTCCCCAAACTTATGCTCTGTCTCCAATGAATGTAAATAAACAGGTGATCTCCTGTCATATTTTTATTGTTCAAATCCAGTCACAAGATGGACTGATGATTTATTGTACCGATTTGTTTATTCCCATCAATGATGATGATGGATGGTTATTTCTCTCAAGTATTTACTTGTACTTATTTTTTAAATGATAATGTTGGTGGATAATTATGCTTTTAGTTGCTCTTCTGAGTTAGCTGGCCGATCTCTCAATGTTCTCAGAGATTCCCTAATCTCATGCTCCTCTTAAATATTTTGTACTTATATATAATATTTTAAATTATTAATATTTTAAATTTTGAATTGACTGGGAGTGATGATGATTTTCCATCACCCAGTTCAAACATTTTTCTTTCTTCTTTTTATATCAACCGATACCCCCATCCAATTACAATATATATATATTGTAACGGGATATATATATGTGTTACATTTAAATTCTAATACGTAATGTTTTGTAAATATCTAATACTGAATTATAAAACACACACGTTCAAAATGCACAAATAACGAATTATTAATTTATTAATGTTTGATCTAAATATTAAAATAAGCTTTAAAAAAATTATAGAATCAAAACAAAGATTCTAAATCTTTAAATAAAGTATAAAATAAAAACCTTTTTAATAATAGCGAAGATTTTTTTTAATTTTTAAACATAAAAATTACAAACAGATCCTTAATGCAAAATGACAATTAAAAGAAATGATTACGAAATAGATAAGAGTTCCCACCCAGAGATAGAGACACAGACCTCAGTGGAATACCCAAAATCTTACCTTGGACACAAACCCAATAAACCAATAAAATACAGACATGAAGTATGTTTGATGAATCCTGCATTCTAGAGATAAGGCGCCTGAGGACTATAAAAGGAAAATCCAAAACAATAATTAATTAGTTAGAGAGAGAATTAGAATTTTGAATTCATTTATTGTTGCTGAAAAATTAAAATAAATATTGTCACTGTTACCAAAAAAATGTAATCTGTTTCATTGTGCTTCCTTTGGTGCGGCCGGCCGAAGGCAGTTTTCATCTCCACGGATCCATCTTCAGAAATCTTCATAAGTCTTCATAGATCGAGCTCGGACAAAGGAAAGTATAATTTATAAATAATTGAAATATGAAATATAAATTCTTAAATTTAAGATCTTCAAACTTTATTTGTTTCTAAAAATGAACTATAAACTTTCTTTCCTGAACAAACCTGAACTTTATCTTTTATAAACTTTGCCATTTTAAACTCTGATCAAAAGTTAACGTAATCTCTTAAAATATATGTATGTTTTTTTTTTATTATTCATGTTTAATAAGATCTGTTTGTAATAGGGTGGGGCTTGCTATTGCAAATAAGTTTAAAGATAGAAAACACATCGTTATTTGTGCATTATTAAATTTTAAAATAGGTTAAAAATAGTATTTCTGGAAAGAAAATAAGTTAAATATAATGTCATGTTAATATGATTTTAAAACTGTAAACTAAATATTTTATTTTTATTAAATTAATAAAATGATTTAAATGTTAGTTGAGTACAGATGGCTGCTAGACTATTTTAAATATATGTTAGTTTAAAGGGGTTTTGATTTCGGACTATTTGTTTCATAGCTGTGTCAGTGCTGGTGGAGAGATAAATAGATGTTTATATCAATGTAGTGTGAAGTGTGTTAGCACCTAGGGCGACGAGTCCAACTGAATGCATGACCCCAAAGAGTGGTAGTCATATCGTTGAAATGGATGCAGACATATTTCCTGTGCCATTGACCCATTCCAGTTCTATGGATTGAGAAGATAAATCGGCAAGATAAGATCACTCTCTCATCCATACACAGCATTTTTATCTTATTATTACATACATGATTCCTTTGCCAGATAGAAGCACATTCCTACACTGGTTGAAGCTCATGCTTTCTCCAGTAATATCATGCTGTTCAGATGCACATTCCTGTCAGCATGATTCTATGCTAACATGTTCATATTGCATTGGTTGCTAATATATATCTGGAAGCGAGCATTGGTGTGGCTGTGGTCTTTTAGCCCGGAGTCAAAATGTTTGAAAGTCTTTTAGGTGCATGGTCTGGGTAGCTCATCTATACTCAACATTTCTAAGATTAAAAATAAAAGTTAAAAACAAATAAAATAATAACTAATGAACCAGAATAAAACAACTTTCTTCTTTTGTTATAAAAATTATTTTTTTTTTGTTTGTGCATTATTAATTATATATGTAAATAAAATCTTTTTTTTGTTATTAATACTGACAGTGATCTAGTGATTATTTTTATTATTCTTTATTAAAAGAGATATATTTAATAAGTGTTTTAAACCTCTGCTACTTCATGAGCTAGTGACTAGGGCTGGCGGTCGTAGTCTTAACAGCACGTATCTGTCTACATTATAAATTTTCTAGGTTCGAATGGCCTAGTGGCGCCCTCGTACGGCAGATACAGTAAGACTGATATATCACCTAATTCCCGACCGTTATAATATATATATTATGAGAATAAGAATGTTAATAGTATAATCAGTAAGAAGAATAAATTATGGTTGGAGAAATTGAAAGATGAGATGAATAATATGTTATATAGGCTAGAAAAATGAAGAGTAATGAATATAGGATTATGAATATAAATAAAAATATTAATAGGTTAAGTAATATAACTGCAATAAAAATGTTAAAAGAATAAAAAATAAGTATGCAGAAGAGGTAATTTTCACAAAGTCAAATAAAGGTAATAAATTGGTATTATTAAAAAAAGAATATATTCAAAAAATGAATGAGATGTTAAAAGATGTTTTTATAAAAATAAAAAAGATGATTCTGAGATGAAAAATAAAAATATGTATGAATTTATAAAAGGAATGTATAATAATAATTTGATAGATAGAAAAATATTTACATATTTAGGGAATAAAGATTGTGATACAGCAAAAATTTATGGATGGCCAAAGATTTTTAAGGAAGGTATACCATTAAGACTGGTAATTAATGATACAAACTCATACTTTGATAAGATATCAAAGTGGATAGTGAATAATGTTTTGAAAAAATACATAAATAGAAATGGTAGTCATTATGTTAAGAATAATAAAATTCTGATAAATGAAATTAGAGAAAAAGTGAATCAGCATAGTAATTATAATTTGACAATGGTAAAAATGGATATGGTATCAATGTACACTAATATTGATGTGGAGAAAGCTATAGAAGTGGCAATTAATATATATAAAAATGACAAGAGTAAAGAAATGGAAATAGGAAGATTGATAGAGATTATGGAAATTTGTTGCAAAGAAATCACATTTGTGTTTAATGGAGAGTATTATAAACAAAAAGAGTTATTAATAAGAGGGCATTAAGTACAGTGCTAAGTGATATGTATATGGAAAGGATAGAAGATTTAATGATGGGTAATAAGAATGTTTTAATATTTATGAAAAGATATGTGGATGATTATCTATTGATTTAAAAAAAAAGTCAAAGACAAATAGATTTTTTTCTTGAAGAAGTTAATAGATTAAATGAAAGCATAAAATTTACAATAAAAAAAGGAAAGTATGCTATAATATCTGGATATTCTTTTAATAAAGTCATATTCTAATGATAGGTGTAAGATAGAGACATCAATATATAGATAATAACATAGCTAATTGGAATTCAAATATAGATAAGAAAGATAAAGTAAATAGTATTACTTTGAGAATGTATAGAGCTATAAATTATTGCTCAAATAAAGAGGATTGTAATACAAAAGTGGAGTTGATAGTTAAGGAATTTTAAAGTAATAATTACCCAATAAAGATTATAGAGGGTAATATAAGAATGTCAGAAGAGAGATTTATTATTAATAATAATGAGGAGAATGATAGAAAGAAGATTAAAGATAATAAAGATAAATATATGTGCATTAAAACATATAATAATAATATTATGAAGAATATGAATAAAATAATTTGGAGAATTAATAGAAAGTTTAACAATGTAATAAAATTTAAAGTGGTAAATAAGAAAAGGAAGAGTATGCTTAAAGTTTTGGATAATAAATATATAGGAAATATAGAAAATTGTATAAATGGAGTATATAGAATAGAGTGTAAATCATGTAAAGAAAGAAAATATTAGGAATAGTTATGTAGGTGAGACAAAGAATTCAATTTATATAAGGTTGACTCAGCATAGATATGACAGATCACCTGTTTATTTACATTCATTGGAGACAGGGCATAAGTTTGAGAAGGGAAGTATTAAAATGATAAAGCATACTAGAGATGGGAGGGATAAAAAAATGAAGAATGCTATATTGATTAGAAGCATTAGCCCATCTCTTAATAAAGATCAGGATTTTAAAACATTGATTTTGTAGGGATTTTTTGTTAATGAATAGGTATGTGTAGATTTTAAAGCATTAGAATAAGATATACTTACAGAATGTGTTCTTGAAGGCCATAGGGATAAAAAAAATAAGGAATTTTTTTTTAAATTTTTTGAAGTTATTTCAGTTATAGGAGGAAGAGTGTTGAGTTAAAAGGTAAAATTAGTTAAAAGTTACAAAAATTAAAAGTTAAAAGGGAATAAAATTATAAGAATATTATATTAATATTATTGTTATTAATTAATGTGTAATATATAAGTAATTAAAATAGAAAAAATAAATTAGATTAAAGGATAAATTTAAAATTTAAATGATTGGAATATGAAAAAATAAATGTTAAAATATAAAATAAAATTTTATATAAAAAAAGTTAATTGAATATAAATATGGGATACCGAGGTTTTAGATTGTAGAAATATTAAATATCCACATTTAGGATAATAGATGGAGTATTTGAAATGTTGTTTTTTATTTTAATTTTATATTTATATGTACATTTGTATATGTATGTGTGAATATATATTGGTATATGTATAGATAAGTATTAATTGTATATTTATTGTATATGTTTAAATGTTGTAGCTCTGATCATGACTGCTGGACAATTGAAACTGTAAGAAAATAAAATAAATCCTATGTTAAACTGCATTGTAGACTGTCATTTAATGTGTATATAGTGTATTATATTATAACATGATGAGGTTCTCTAAGCATTCAACATTGTCTACTTTGTTTTATTTTAGTGTGTTTTTTTATCAGCATTATGTTTTACTTTTTTTGCTAAATTTTTATTATGATCAAAATTTGGAATAATCTGGCCACAAGATACAATGCTCTGGAGTTTTTTTCAAAGGTATTGGATTCTGCCCTCCCAAAAAATGTGTATTAATGATCATGATATGAGGTTTTACATGCAAATAGCTTCACAATGTCAATGCAATATGAAATCTTGTTTAAACAGAATATTCATTCATAAAGTTACATGGTTGGAGATCTTAAATTTTCATTTCTGAGTTCACTCAGATTTATTTAAACCTGGATTAGAGATGGGATGTCAAATAAATGAGAAAAAAATTAACTGGATTTGTCCAACAACACCATCATACATTATAGCAAATACCCGGGGGAAGTCTGCACATCTAGCATTTTATCTTCACCACCATAAAAAATTGAAGGACTTAACTGAATTATCAAAATTTCATGAAACTCTTTTTATCAAACATTAGAATCAACAAGGGAGAATACATCAACAGCAGTGTTTATTTGGTGGTTTACGCAGAGCAATGAGTGCTTTATTGTAAGGGTTTCGGGTTAAAGAATGATATTGTTATGGAAGTGATAAAATAAAATATCACAGATGGGTCTATAATTTATGTGAACTGTTGAAAATCATATAAAAATGCTGAATTAAGGTAGGAAGAACTTGAACATTTCCAAGTCAAGCACCAGTATAATTTTGTTTATCCAGCTGAAACAAAAACACTGGGAACTGCATGACAACATCTGGATTCCTATTTATCTGAATTTATAAGGTGTTATGTGAACTAATAATCAGTTCCATTTATGGAAATTTTGGAGACCATTATGGATTGCATGCCACAGATATAAACAAAAACATTATAATAAATAAAGTCGAATTATTAATAGAAATGAAAAACAAAATGTAAATATTAAATATGATGTTTCCTAGCAATCATTTGTAGAAATTTCTTGTAGGCCCCCAATACTATAGACTTATCACAATTATAGGCCACCATTATGGTTGACAAGAAAACGCACATTGAAACTTTTGAAATAATTAATATTAATCTGTAAAAATATAAACTTATACAATATTGAAGATGACTTTTATCATTAGATTTTTAAATTATTCAGTATTTGAAAAGTAAAACCAAAAATGATTACTACATTTTTAAAGGTAATATAAGAATCCCAGGGCTATTGTGATTTTAGAAATTCTCTATATTTAATATTTTGACTCAATATGTAGATATTGCAAAAATTTATAACAACAAATGCATATAGAATCGAATGTTTTATTCGATATTGTTCAAAATTTTATCTATTATTAATTATAATTACAAAAAAAAAAATATTTCATTCATTTATTTATTAAACCTGCTTTTTTAATTTGTTAATAGTATCAACATATATTTTATTTCCAAATGACGAGTGTATCGATGCACATTAAATAAGTTTTAATGAAAACGTTTGGTATTTTTATATACTTAAATGTCTTTTAATAAAATATAAATCTATAGAAAAAAGACGGATCGTTTCGTTTGCTTTCTATAAATTTTATTATAAATAAATGTGATATATTGTATAATTATCAGTTTTAAATTCTAGCCTTTTTTTAATTGATTAACTGTAAATTTTTTCAAATAATATTAACATTTATAAAAGTGTAAAATAGTGATTTTATCTTTTCAAACTTGTTATAGCAATTTAAAAAAATATTTGTAGTTTAAAATTAAAATATTGGCGAAGAAATGTAAATATTTTCATAACTCAGATTTTTCAAAGAATATAATGTTTTTGTTTTTTTTTTTTGTAAAAAAAAAACAATGCTCAGAGTTGAGAAAATGTTATAACCGCTGTAAGACAAAAGCAAAGAAAGTAAAACTAAAAATAAATGTTAAAAAGTCTAATTTATATTCTTTCTTTTTTATAAAAGGTTAAAATATTAAAATGATAGTAGTGAATTGTAAAAAAAAATATAAATATTATGTACAGAATTATAGAAAGTTAAATAAATATATCAGCCTGATTATTAATAGAGAAGAAAACATAGTGTATAAATTGTGGTACTTTGGTATTATTCCTGTTTTATTACCTTGGTAAATTATTATTCTATGTTTGTGATGTTTAAAATAACATCTTTTAGAAATGTGAAGACAAACTTAATTGATATATTTATTATGGAAAAAGAAAAAAAAAGAGATTACAATACTAAATAAAACAGATACTTGTGAATTGTGCCTTTTTAGTATGACACTTCATGTCATCAAAGCCATTCTTTCCCTCCCTGCATACTATGGCCCTTTATGCTATCATAAAAACCCAGCACATATATACCCAGCACATGTAATACCAAACTTCAAATCTAAAAAATAAAAATTTATTTCCAATGATGGATAGATACATTTATTATGAAAATGGAGAAATATGAAAAAGAACCCTGAAACACTTTTTAAATGGCGAGATATAACAAAGATTTAGCTGCAAGTTTCACATTATATTTTAAATATTTTTTTTTAAAAAAAAGAAACATATATAAATTTTAAGCAAAAACATGTATATATAAAGTTTTAGTTACAAATGATGCGAGAAATGTATTATTCTGTTGGGGGGGGGGGCACATAACATGACGTCTTAGTTTTATATAAAAACGATTTAAAATGTAAGTTTAATGTTATATTTTAAATATATATATAAAGTTTTAGCAAAAGTAAAACAAAACACAAATATATAAACTTTTAGCTGTAAATGAATTTTTAGTTATAAAATCATATTACTTACAAATGATTCAAAAAATGTACTATATTGTGAGAAGGAGGGCAGTCACTGTGATGGATGAACCATTTAACATCTTCTAAAAGGGAAACAAAAGGGTCAGTTTATTTGACATAGATTAGTCATGACAGGATTCTTGGTTACCATGACATCATAAATGAAAACTTTAAATAAATATTACCAGATTCAAACATCACTGGAGAATTTGTCATAGCAGGAATACTACCAAAATATCTAAATTTCTACAAAAAGTTTTTGTAGAATACATTTAATAAAAGGAAAACATCTTGAAAAAATGTGTTTTTACTTAATGTGTTCAATAGGTGACTAATAAGGATATAAAATGTGAAAAAACAATAATGGAAAACTGCACACTGAACTATGAAAAGTATTAAATTGAGGTTAACAAGCTGAAATCAAAATTAAATATTTAGAAAAAAACAAGTTTAAATATATAATGTTCAGATATTTATAAAGAAAAAAACAAGTTTAAATATATAATGTTCAGATATTTATAAAGAAAAAGTAAACATTATGTACTTTTAAAAATTGACTTTATTCATGCTGAGAATGCTTTCAATACATTGTGTATTATAGCTAATTTCAAAGAAAGGAGATAATTTATTGAATGAATTATATAATTGAACATAAGTAAAAGAATTAAAAAACTAGAATAGAACTGGACTTGGGAAAATGTCAGATATAATAATCACAGATAGACAATTAAAAATTTAAATCTGATAGCAATAGATTGTAAAAGATCTAAATAAAGATCACTTGATAGATAGATAGATAGATAGATAGATAGATAGATAGATAGATAGATAGATAGATAGATAGATAGATAGATAGATAGATAGATAGATAGATAGATAGATAGATAGATAGATAGATAGATAGATAGATAGATAGATAGATAGATAGATAGATAGATAGATAGATAGATAGGTAGGTAGGTAGTAGGTAGGTAGGTAGGTAGGTAGGTAGGTAGGTAGGTAGGTAGGTAGATAGATAGATAGATAGACAGATAGGATGGTATCTAGATAGACAGACAGACAGATAGATAGATAGATAGATAGATAGATAGATAGATAGATAGATAGATAGATAGATAGATAGATAGATAGATAGGTATCTAGATAGACAGACAGACAGATAGATAGATAGATAGATAGATAGATAGATAGATAGATAGATAGATAGATAGATAGATAGATAGATAGATAGATAGATAGATAGATAGATAGATAGATAGATAGATAGATAGATAGATAGATAGATAGATAGATAGATAGATAGATAGATGGTATAAGAAAATTATTTGTAAGATGTAGAGAAAATAATTAGTGCATTGGAAAAACTGAATTAAAAGTAAAAGGATCTTTATCATATAATGGAATAATAATAACTGAAAATTATGATAATGATATTAAGGTGTCGTTTCTAAAATCCAGTATTTTATAAAAAATTTAAAAACACTCAAAAATTGTTGGATTCTTGCTTCTTTTTTTACTTCAAAAATATTCTATTTTATAATATATTTAAAAATAAAAATTTGTTTAATTTTGTCTACAAATTAATTTTAAAAAAACTTTGCGTCGTTCATTACCAAAGTGTTTTAAGAATTATAGAAGATAGATTTTCAATCTATAAAACATGTATATGTAGTTTAAATTGCTATTATCCTACAATTTTTAAAAAGATAAATGAGCATTAGAGATGCTGATTCTAGCCTGTATTAATTTGTGTGATGAGTTTACTAGATATTATTTTTAAGTATAATACTAAGAAAACAACTTTTTTTTTTTTTCAAAAACTTTTTAGAGAGATATTAGATGGACTTTCTTGGAAATAAATGTATATATATAATTGCTTATTTATTTTTATTTTTATAATTATCACAAATACATATGGCCCTCATATTTAAGAAGCAAAAGGCAATTAGAGATTGATAACTAGAAGTAGAACATGGTAAGTGTAGTGTATTACTCTTCCTGAAATAATTCCAAAGAGGCAAGAAAAAAACAATATACTATCAAAATTTATAATGATAATAATCAGAGAAAAAAATATGTATTTATAAGAATGACATAAAAATATTAAACATTGATCCACAATACATTTGTTTCTACATAATTAGCCAAAAATGATTTTGACATTTACTGCTACTACTACAGTTCTTATTTATCTTGATTTCCTGCAAAATTACAATTAAAATTTGCTATCCTTAACGTTTTATTCCCTAACAATATTAGTATAGCCTTGGGAGCACTTAAGGCTTACATAAAATAGAATATGATTGGTATGATTTGTAAACTCCTAGTGGGCTTTCTGTATCTTCAGATCCAAGTCTCTGGGTTTTCCTCCTTTGCTAACTGGCTTTACCAAAATGATTGAACTCCTTACAAGTTTCTTAAACTGGTGATATGCACAGCAATAAAATAAGACAAGACAAAATATTAATGCGCTTTAAATTACAGTTTATATAGATTCCACTTTGGTTTCCCATCAGCTACATTTAATTTAATTCCTTCTTTCCAAATTACCTAGTGCACTCAAAATGGATATTCTCTTATTGTTTCCATATCTATTTCTTTGATCAGTTGTACATCATTTATATGTACTTCCTTTCTGTTCTTATAATTTACTTAGTCCACAGTTTTAAATACATTTTGCAAGCTTTTACTTCTACATTTTATATTATTTATTATTTCCTTTTACTTAATATTCTTTACATTTTTTATACTGCCTCTTTTTCTGCTTTAAGATTTAAATAACCCTTTTCCTATTAATGTAATTTGCTTTTACTTCTGGAGTATTTTTTTCTATTTGCTTTTTTACTGATTTTGTATACAAATATAGTATTTCCTCCCCTCACTCTAAAAGTTACGGTTTATTTAGTTTACATATAATTCTTCAATCTTTGGGGTTTCTTTTTGAAATGAATGGATCTGGGTAATTTCCATTTTTTAGCTTTATATTGCACAACTTTTGTACCTTCTATTGACTCTGCCATTGGCTCATTTTCCATTTATTTCCTCTTCTGAGTTACTTTTTCTCTCATTCTGTTTCTCCTGCTTCCTATTTGGAGAAATTTTTTTTTAGATCTAACTCTTCTGGTTCTCTTTTTCTAATATGATTTACATGGCATATGTAGTGCAAACCATTCAAGCTGTTAACTGCATATATTTGTTTTGGCATCATTTTGTCAATTATTTCTCTGATTCATTTCTTATGAATTATGTCTCTTACCCATATTGTTTTGTCAACATTTTCCCTAGCATGGTATTAGAAAAACTACTTTGTGAGCAGGGATGCAAAACTGGCAATTCAGTTCTCAATTTTCACACACATGTTAAGTCTGATAGTGATTTCCTGGTCACTATAGATGGTGATGTGTGTTGATATAACATGAATTCTTGTAATGCTTCTTGCATTTCTATATTTTTCCAATTTTTTCAAACTTCTCTTTGCTTACTGTATGGCATTTTCCACTAATCCATTCAACTCTGGATGGTGTGGTGGTGTATACATGTTTTATTCTATAGTTACAAAAAATTTACTTAGTTCATCACTTGTAATTTTTATATTGCTGTGTGATACTATTACTTCTGGAAAACCATGTATAGTGCAGATTGATTTTAAACATTTAATTGTTTCCTGCACACTCATATTTTCACTATGTGCCATTCTATCCACCTTGAAAAAATGTCTGTTATAATTAATATTATTTTTCCATTTACTGGTCTGGCATGGTCAATATGCATTTTTTTCTGATGCTTTTGTTGCTTTATGCCAGGATGCATAACATTTAGCAGGCAGTGCATTTTTGCCTGACATGCTGAGCATTTTTTAATATTTTTTTCAATTTCTGTATTTATTTGCAACCACCAGGCATAAGTAGGTTCCAAAAGGTTTTGCTTGCAATATGCCTGAATGCCTTTGATGTAACAATTTTAAAACATTCTCTCTCCCTGCAGAAGGTATAACCACCCTATTACCCATCACTATACACTCTCTATATACAGGTAATTTATCTCTATTAGCCCAAAACACCATTTCTAAAAAATACTCAGTTTTGATTTAGCCTAGCTATCCAGTTTATCAAAATCCCATATCCTTTATCTTTGCTACTCCCCTTCTTGATGATACCACTATATAATTTAGTTCCACTTCACTATTACAGATTAATTGATATCTAATAATCTAAACAATGAATCTGCATGCAAGATTTCATTACCTCACTTATAACTTAATTAATAATCATATGAAACTAGAATATTCCACCATCTTAAAATTTGTGAACTTAAATGTTCAGGTGCTGCCCAGTCATTTCCCCAAATCCCTAATAATGGCACCAAAACATATTGATGGTATTTCTTCACTGTGAAAATAATTACCAGAGCTTCCTTATCTATTTGACTGTAATTTCATTCTGCTTTTGATAAATTTCTGAATGCATATGCCACTGGATGCTCACTATCATTATAGGATGAGCTAGGACTGCTCCTATCCCCACTCAGATGTATGTGTTGTGATTCTCACATCCTGTTCACTGTCAAAATGCATTAACAACATATCTGAAGATAATAATGCTTTCATTTTTCTGAAAATTCTTTCTTGCATTTCAGTTCAGACCCATCTTTTTCCTTTTGTACAAAAGTTTATATAAAGGTTATGTAATCATTGCCTTGTTTTTGACAAAATGCTCAAAGAAAATTACCAAACATAAAAAAGCCTGCAGCTGCTTAATATTTTTAGATCTTTGGGTATTCTCAATTTCTCTAACTTTATCCATTAATGGATGCTTTCCTTTATCAGAAATACAGTGACCTAGGAAATGTAATTGTTGAGTCTTCCATATCCATTTCTCTAAATTTAATTTAACTCCCACCCTACTTAACCTATCACAAACTTTTAAAATTCTCATTTTTAATAATTTAATAGATGATGTTGTTATTAAAATATTATTATAATATGGTGTTACACTTTTGAAACCTTGTAATATTAAATTTAATTTTGCCTGAAAAATGTTTGGTGCTGTAGTAATTCCAAAAGATAAATGTTTACACTTCTATGTCCAAAAGGTATAAATAATGTTAAGATTTTTGCTGCTTTTTCTGTTATTTTAATTTGATGATAGGTGGAGTTAAGATTCAGTTTTGCAAAATATTTTGAATTTGACAAATTTGTTATTTACTGGCTGCTACCAGTAATCACCACACATTCTGATTTTCCATTTGGTTTACTTATTATCATGATCAGTATGGCCCTTTCTATGTTTTCCACTGGAGTTAACACTCTTCCAGTCATGAAAGCTTTTATATTTTCTTCTATTTTCTGACTTTATGTGAATAAAAAAATTTATGGCTTACAAATGACTGGCCATGCATTTTCAGTTAATTCAATTTCTACCGGATTTATCTTGATTAATTAAAACTTAAAATATAATAACTTGCTTGTTTACATCAGTATACTTGACAATAAATAAATATAATAAATAAAAACCTGTCAAATAAACTACGGTATTTGAAATACCAATGTATAAAAATAAATTATAGCTATAGCCAGGTTTTGTCATGTTAACCATCATAAATTGTACTCAGAATGCCAAACATGCTGTAAATTGGTTATATTTATATATATTGGTATTTTGAACATTGTCATATTTATTCCAAAAATTTTTATGTTTATATAATTAAACTGCTTAATTGCATAAAATAATTGTAGGAGTTCACAACAATTTAATTGCACTGTTTATAGTAAATTTAATTAAAATCAGAATTCATATATAAACTGCTTTAGCAATTACACTTTTTTTATTAAACAGTTGGATCATGATCTTAGGCAAGATGCTTAATTAAATTTAATATAAACAATTATAGAAGATTACACAGGCTTCTAATATTATTATAAATGTATGTGTGTTGTGTATATGTATTCATAAAATAATAATTCAATGGTTACTTACAGTTTACTTGAATCGATTCTTCTTGAGAATAGTGTATTGTTCCTCGTTCATCTGCTGAGCATCTATAATTTCCTTGGTCTTGTCTTGAAAGATTTAATATTTGAAAGTGATCTTTATTTTGATAAAATGCATTGTTTTTAGCACTAATTTCTTGTGAATTTTTAAACCACTTAATTGACTCTGCTTTAAGGCTAGAATTTAGTTTACATTCTAGTGTTAAGGGTAATCCTTCAATTAAATTGTTATTGTCTTTTAACTTTAATTTAACATTTTCAAAATCTGCAATATTTTAATACAATATATATATATATGTGTGTGTGTGTGTGTGTACAAAAGCTAAAGTAATCAATACAATAAATCAATTCATAATTAAATCACTAGCGAAAACCAAATTAAAAATTTCCTTATCAATGGTTTCTATGCCAATTAATTAAAACAACTGTTTTAATTTGTATCAGATTATTTACCTACTATTAATATCCCTTTTTTACATTTTAATTATTTGTTTTTTGTTTTGCTTTTATTGGATGGATATTTAATCTTGATCCAATACTATTCACAATGCAAAAAATGTTTTTTTTAAAATAATAATAATAATAATAATAATAATAATAATAATAATAATAATAATAATAATAAAAAATAATAATAATAATAATAATAATAATAATAATAATAATAATAATAATAATAATAATAATAATAATAATAATAATAATAATAATAATAATAATAATAATAATAATAATAATAATAATAATAATAATAATAATAATAATAATAATAATAATAATAATAATAATAATAATAATAATAATAATAATAATAATAATGAATATAATAATAATGACATTTTTTACTTATATAATGATTGTTATGATCCATTTGGAATATTATAATAATACTACTGTTAATTCCACAAGAATGAACCCACATTATATAACTTTTATATTTATTGTATATGAAAATATTTATATTCATGTTGTAAAGGATGGAAATATTCATCCTTTCCATTTAAGTGTCATTTATGTTAAAAAAAATTATTTAATTTATATTTGATGTAGGAATTTCTATATAGGCTGTTGTTGTTAGTTGTTGTTATCATTATTTAGTTTATTTTATTTTTATTTTGGTATATGCATTTATTGGTGATTGTGGAATTTAAATGGCAATGATGATATATAAATTCATATATTTATGTGTATATAAATATTATATATAAATCATAGCATATAAAATTGCTACTATATATTTATCATATATTTTTATTTTTGGTAATTGTTTATGATATAATTTTATTGTTATTGCTTATTTATTTATTTTTGTAAACTACAAAACTGATTGTCTATGTAATAATAATAATAATAATAATAATAATAATAATAATAATAATAATAATAATAATAATTATTATTATTATTATTATTATTATTATTATTATTATATTTAAAAAAAGTGAGCAACAGTTGTTGTGTTGAAGGTTTATAAGTTGGCACATGAAGGTTTTAAACAATGAAAAGAAATTATGATGGCAATAAAGGGATAATCCCCATTGAAAAAGAAAGAATGCAAGACATTTACTTTAGTCTCTTCTACAAAATTCCTTTTTGGCATAAATACAACATATAGCATTAAAATGAAGGGCTAAAAACAAAGGATTGCTATTCAGGGTTTTTGAACTCTTTGCCTATCTTATTCACCATTAAGATCTGGTGAAAATACATCAATTAATACCAAACAAGTGTTTGAAAGGAAGGCCATGAAATAAATAGCTATTTATCAAACACAGGATTTCAAATTAATCACAGATTAAATACTTAAATCAGTTTATCATTTTAATTGATTCATCATCCTTTTTTTTCCATATGTCATAACTTCGGCCAGGAGGCGAACCCAGAACCATCTGCAACCAACTACTTGCTACTTGCTTGCAAAGCAGCTGTGATGATCCCTCCCAGATAATAATTAAAAAATGCTATGAATTAATCATTCGAAACAAAAAGCTTATGGATTTTTGCATTTTCTAATTTGTTATTTTTTTAAAGTTATTTCAATCTACCTGGGATGGACAAAACAAAAAAAATGCCTTAAATAATTAGTGAACTGTAAAATGAAGAGACAGTAAAGAAAATTAAATGGGATAACTAAAATTTGGTCATTTTTTGCTTTTATTTGTTTATTTTCTTTTTGTAAAATTGAATTTAAAGTTAAGTATTTATACATCTATAAATAAGTTGAGATTTGATCAGTCATTATGTTTTAAAATATGTTAATTTTAAAAAAAATATTGAAGTTTATATTTATCGTAACTCACATGAGATATATATATATTTGTACATCATATAAATAATTGCTCTTAGATTTTTTTTTAATTTATTGATATTGAAAGTAAAGATACCCAAAACCATTTATTGATTTTTTTTTTTTTTTAAGTTTTAAAAAGAAAAACTTACATATAAATATGTAGTGCAAATAAACCGATTTAATTTTTTTTTTAGTATTGGCAAATGACCAGAAATATGTTAAACATTATTTGTCTCTGTAAAACACTTATTGTTTTATTTAAAAGCATTGTATATACATATGCCAAGCATAAATATTGTGTATATATACCCATGCTGGACATGAATGCTATGCATAATATAGTTTGAGATTGTTGTTTCCATGGAAATTATCTATGAATTATTTAATAATTTTTATTTATTTAATTATTTTTAATTTTATTATCAGATGTGTTTAAAAATATAGATCAGGTTATAGTTCTTTAGCATTGAAGTTGTAGATAGATATTCCCACATACATTATATAGGAGTCATTTATATATATATATATATTGTGCCATTACAATTTGATCACTAGCCAAATTTATAGTAATGTGCATGTAAGAAAGTATAAAACAAAATCATCATCACATTTTTATATAACCATAAAGGAAGTTGTAGGGCATCCAAGTTTAAACCCTACAAGGTCCAGTTCTAAAAGCTTTAGATAGAAAGAGAGTGGGTCAACAATTATATGCTTTACTTGTTTGTGTGTTAATAAATCTCAAAAAGAGCAGCACACACATTTAATATTTAAAATTTTAATTTTTCTTTAAAAAGCCAAGTTATAACGCATACATATAGGCAATGTATGTGTAAACTATTTAATTGTTTTATATTTCAAATATTCAACATTTCAACTTTCCTTTAAAACTAACCTATGCTTGATCAATTCTAATATCTTATTCTATACTTCTATTTTCTTTTCTATAATTGTAATTGGGATTTAAAAGTTACAGATTTAATTAAATAATTAGGTTATAATTACTAAGCTAGCAATTATATTATTTAATGTTATTTTATGAATGATTTGAAAGAATGAAGGATGTGTGTACATTACATACAGAAATTTACATTTATTAAATATTGAAAGAAAAGGAAGGATTAAGTCTGTCAAATTATTTTTTTTGTACAATTTTATGTTAAAAGAGGAAATCTGTTTAATCAGATATCTATCTTTGTAGCAATTTTTTTTTTGTAAATGATTGTTTGTCACTTTGGGAGCTTAATTTGGGTGGGGACTCTAATTTTGAAATTGTCTTATCTTAAGATCTAAAGAAGGAAGCTCAAAAATTTGAAATGTTACCTAGATGTAAAAAAAAAAAAAAAAGAAAGGAAATAAGGATTAAGTCTTTTTTTTTTTAAATTAAAAGTGTCTGGAAAAAGGATTAAACTTTTCAGTTGAAAAATAATTTAGTTGAAAATAAATTAGAGATCTAATTAAAACAAATTTGTCCAAAAATAGCAAGTGACGCTATCTCTGATTGGTTAAGTTAGCTAAAAATTGGATATAAAAAGCTGTCTGGAATTATTATTATTATTGTGATTATGATTCAGATTATTAAACTATTAAATTGAATGTTGAAAATATAAGAAATGGCTGGCTAGAAAAATTATATGTATATTCCATCTTTTCCGGACCATCTGGGGAAGCTGCACATCACATAGGAAAGAAAAGATGTTGTGTCTAAAATAATATTCTACACCTTTCAACTGACCAGAGAAATAAGATGTTTTTAATAGAAGGAAGAAAGCATTCACCTGCATTCGATGAAAGATGAATTAATCTACTGATAAATATTAATCATCAAGTCCAATTAATTGTTCCAGCAACTGATTTTAAACTCAAGAAAATTTATAAATGTGAAAACAACCACTGTATTTCATCCACTAAGAATCATGCTTGACAGGAAGAGAAGAAAAATTAATATAATGATTTCCAAATTGTCCACTAAAGCAAATAACCTCAATAGAGTCATCATCATCAAATAGTTATACACCTCAAGAAAGAGATTGTTCCCACGTAAAACGGAAATGGTAGCTGCAGAAATATAGACATTATACAAGACAAGTTTGAACCCTTGGAAATTTGCCACAAACAAAAGATCGGTAATATGACTTTTTATATCTATTTTCTTTATGATATCAGAGTCTTAATAAACATTTTAGCAATAAAGTGGTAGATTTTATTTAAAGAACTTCTAAGGACTATTCAGATCGATTAAAACAAGAATGTCTTACTAATTATAACTTTGAGCTTCATAAATGATCTTGAATGTATCAAAATTTATTTGTTTATTAATTTTACAGTTATGAAAAATATTAATGTGTAAAACAATTTTTTTATGGTATTATGATTTTAGTTTTAACTAATATATTATTATTATTTTGGTTTTAAATAATATTTTGTTATTATGGGATAAAACATGCACATACATAATAATATTTTTATATGTGTATAATTGCGAGTGAATGTGAAGTAACAAGTAGTATTAGAATATTGGATTATTTTGTTTCAAGTTAAGTATAGCATTTCAGAGATAGAGAGGGGAAGAAAATAATTTAAAACTTGTTTCTAAAACTTGCTCTTTCAATTCTATTAACATTTTTTTTAACATTCTACTTACATGTTAGATTTATAAAGTATGTGTGCTAATGAGCAGATAATTTTTTTTTCTTGAAATACTTTTCTCATGGAGTGAAAATCATGGTCAATGTGACATCCCACTTAATACAATATACATTTGAAGGGAAAGGGGGAAGAACTTGAAATTAATCTGAGGATTGTTATATAATCAATTATTATCATTATTATTATTCATGTCAATTTTCATGTTTATCTAGAAATTTTTATGTATATGTTAGAAATGCAGTAATAAATATTAGTTTGTTTTATTAAATGAGGTGTATATATTTCATTAAGTGTAGTCTTTGTTAAGTGTGATTATTCATCATCATCAATGGTTAAATATTAGTTGTTTAAGATATAAGTAAAAATGCTAAGATCAACAATAATTATGAATTTCTTTATAAAAATTAGTTTTATGTTTAGCTTAGTCCTAAAGCTGTAGTTGAAACCCTTGTCATTATCGTTATTATTATCATCATCATCATCGTCATCAATGTTTCAATTAATGAGCTGTTTAACTGTTTAAAGGCCATAAATAAATATTGATTTTATAATATTTAGTGATTTCTTAGTATCATTATAACCACATCCCGTCATCTATTTCATGCAAGGATGAGTGAATTGCCATCCTAAATTTGTTATATATAATCTGAGCTAGTAAACTTATAAAAATATTGAAACACATTTGTTATGCTAAAATCTGAAAAATGATTTATGTCTAATATACTCCACTTTGGTTTTTAGATGTTTTTTTTTTTCTTAAATTTAAGGGGGTTATGGTTTTTAGGTAAAAAAAAAATCTCCCATTTTATTAGAAATAAAGTACCAAGAAGGGATTCAAACCCAGTACATGTGAAAAGGTTATTAGATATAACTGTGTCTAGATTCAAATAATCTAGTGGTGCCCTGCTAGACCATATTCACTTAGTATTTGTTTAAACATGTACTTAACATCAAACCAAGAAATGAAAGTGGATAAAACCTACTGTCTCTATACCTGAGTTATATTTTATTGAATTACTAGTGTACTCACCTCATGTGATTCCATATACCTGAGTTATAATACTTGTTATTAATAATTTGCTTATAATTATTGATATTTGGATATTGAGAAATCCAACATTATTTTAAATACTATGATCTTATATATTGTAGACTACTCAGGTATGGTAATATCTTTTTTTTGATTCTTTAATTAAGTTACAATGGTGCCCAAAATGGGGCCTGATATTTTACCATATACCTGAAAAAGGGAGTCTATAGAATGATAGGAGATGTGTGGTTAAAAATAGAGAAATTTTTTTTTAGTAATTTTTTTTTTTTTTCAGTAAAAATTTTTTTTTTTTGTCTTACAAAATTTTCTTGGCCAAACAGTCTTATTTTAGATGATGATGTTTAATATGATTTAATTATTCATTGATGATGATAAAATGGGTACAGCCATAAAACAGCTTAGTTTTGTTTTATCAATTTTGAAAATAGAGATAAATATCACAACTTAAGACAAAGGTGAAATAAATAATAGAATTTTTTTTTGTGGAACATTAAAATGATTTATTGCCAGATAGGATAGGCATAGTAATAGTGATGAATTATGGAATAGTAGTCTCATGTGTGTTTGGGGAGTTCATTTTGTAAAAAATTCTATGATTTTAGAGGTTTGATTGGATGGTTGATCATTGGAGTTTGGTTGGTTAGATTGCAGTTTTGATGATGAGTGGAGAGTTTTGTCATTGCCTTGAGAATGCTGTGTATTTCGTGTAACTTATGAATGTTCAAATCCATTCACTGCTCCAACCCAATTTATATGTTATCTTTATTTTATCATTAAGCAGTTAACAGCAGACCTGCCATGATACCAGCCTATAAGTCTCCAAGAGAGAGAGCACGGCATAGTTTTCCAATCAAGTTTATATGTTAGTCTTATTTTATCGTGAAGCAGTTAACAGTAGTTCTGCCATGATGTCAGCCTATAAGTCTCCAAGACAGAGAGCAAGGCTTAGTTTTCAGTAATCTATAATAAGCAGGGCATTCCTTGATACTTGCCACATAAGACTCCAAGAGAGAGAGCAAGGCATAGTTTATCTATTTTAGCCCCTAAGACTTAATACTTCTTTTATTGCAACAGAGTTTGCATCATTCAATCAAGGGTTGTGGTAGTTAATAGTGATCGAATTGGGATGATCTTCTGAGTGCTCATGATACATTGTGTGATTATAGTGCTGTGACTGAATTCTTTTATTTATCTCAAGATTGTGAACTGCTAGTCATTCTGTGGACTGTCAATATCTGTCGGATTTCTGGGAGAATGGATGAATGTATAATTTGGGCTATTACAGACAGACATGCACTATATAGATTATTGTTGTGTAGTTCATAAAATAAGGATATTAAAAATTTTTTTGTTGTATTTGTAATGCATAATAAGGTGAAAATCAAATCAGTCAGTTAGTCAGAATAGGTGTCAGACAGGGAGATGTGTGGATTTTTGATGGTCAGGGAAGTACAGATGGGATATATATAGTTTTATAACATGAGTGAACTAAATTATAGTATGGAAGAGGTTATGGAAGAGGAAGGTGCCCCAATACAAGGAATCAGTGATTGTTTTCCTACTGAAGAAGAGGATGGGGAGGTTTTCTTAAAACAAACACAAGAGGAAAGAGAGGAAGTAGAGGAAGATGCCTTTAATATTAGTAGCAATAATACGGCCTCAAGTGTGGAAGTAGATGAGGAGCCAGAAGTGGGACAGACTACAATAGCAAAGCAAGCACCATTAGATATGGAATTAATGATGAGGCAGTTACTTAAAAGTATAATAAGGTTCAGAGAAGATGTAAGAGAAGATAGGAAGCAGCTCATAGAAAGTTTAAGAGAAGATAGGAAGCCATTCATAGAAAGTTTAAGAGAAGATAGTAAGCATGGTATAGAGAGTTTGAGAAAAGATCTCAAAGCAAAAATAGATAACTCTATTGAAAGCAACAACCGAATGATCATGGCCTGGGAAACAGAGATCGAAGAACCTCATATAGAGAAAACTACCGAAAGTATAATAGAAGATAGTCAGACCACTGATAATAGAGAAAATAATATAAAGTTAGATACACTGATAGAGGATAAGTTCCAAGAAGTGGAAAGGCCGATAGTAGCCATAAAACCTAATCTCTCAGTAAAAAGAATACATGAGGTGATGGACAGAGAGCAGATGGGGATAGATCATGAAGTGAAAAGAAGGAAAAGAGAGTTGGGGGAAAAACTCCATGCACTAGATGAGGTGATAAAATTAAGAGAATCTATCTCTCCGAAAAATTCAACTGCTCTGGAGAAGTCAAACATAAATTATATCTGGTACAGAGAGTCAATCTTTCTGAAGAGTTTAAATGTCCATTATATATAATACAGAGAATCTATCTCTCTGAAAAATGTAAATGTCCAGTGTGTATCATACAGAGAATCAATCTCTCTGAAAAATTTAAATGTTCTGAAAATTTAAGTGTTCCTTATATTTGGTACAAAGAGTCAACCTTTTTAGAGAATTTAAAAATAAATTATATGTGGCCCAGAGAATCAATCTCTCTGGAAGATTTAAGGATAAATGATATCTGGTATAGAAAGCCAACCTCTCTGGAAAACTTCAAAGTGCCTTATATATGGTACAGGGAGTCAATCTTTCTAGAAAATTTAAAAATAAAGTATGTATGGTATAGAGAGTCAATCTCTCTGAAAAACTTCAAGGCATATTACATAGGGTACCAAGAGTCCATATTTCTAAATGGAGTTTGTAATAGGAGGTTATATAAAATAATTCCTCCAGATATGTTTTATAAATATCCAGTCAAGATGAAAAATGGAAATATTAAAAATGGACTGGATGTACATGTGCTATTTTATGCAGACTACAATATGCTTTGTACAAAGGAAAAGATCTCCAAATAAATTACTTCAGGTTTTCTAATAAAAAATATGATATTTACCAGAAGTTAAACATTTTTTATATATTATTAGTGTTTATTATTATTAGTGTATTTTATTAGTTAGGATTTTTTTTTCTTAAAAATAGTTAAAACAAAGGTGCTGATGATTTTATCCGAAGGGGGAGAAAGTTGTGCCATTACAATTTGGTCACTAGCCAAATTTATAGTAATGTGCATGTAAGAAAGTGTAAAACAAAATCATCATCACATTTTTATATAACCATAAAGGAAGTTGTAGGGCATCCAAGTTTAAACCCTACAAGGTCCAGTTCTAAAAGCTTTAGATAGAAAGAGAGTGGGTCAACAATTATATGCTTTACTTGTTTGTGTGTTAATAAATCTCAAAAAGAACAGCACACACATTTAATATTTAAAATTTTAATTTTTCTTTAAAAAGCCAAGTTATAACGCATACGTATAGGCAATGTATATGTAAACTATTTAATTGTTTTATATTTCAAATATTCAACATTTCAACTTTCCTTTAAAACTAACCTATGCTTGATCAATTATAATATCTTATTCTATACTTCTATTTTCTTTTCTATAATTGTAATTGGGATTTAAAAGTTACAGATTTAATTAAATAATTAGGTTATAATTACTAAGCTAGCAATTATATTATTTAATGTTATTTTATGAATGATTTGAAAGAATGAAGGATGTGTGTACATTACATACAGAAATTTACATTTATTAAATAAAAAAAAAGAAGGATTAAATCTGTCAAATTATTTTTATTGTACAATTTTATGTTAAAAGAGGAAATCTGTTTAATCAGATATCTATCTTTGTAGCAATTTTTTTTTGTAAATGATTGTTTGTCACTTTGGGAATTTTAATTTGGGTGGGGACTCTAATTTTGAAATTGTCTTATCTTAAGATCTAAAGAAGGAAGCTCAAAAATTTGAAATGTTACCTAGATGTAAAAAAAAAAAAAAAAGAAAGGAAATAAGGATTAAGTCTTTTTTTTTTTTAAAACAAAAGTGTCTGGAAAAAGGATTAAACTTTTCAGTTGAAAAATAATTTAGTTGAAAATAAATTAGAGATCTAATTAAAACAAATTTGTCCAAAAATAGCAAGTGATGCTATCTCTGATTGGTTAAGTTAGCTAAAAATTGGATATAAAAAGCTGTCTGGAATTATTATTATTATTGTGATTATGATTCAGATTATTAAACTATTAAATTGAATGTTGAAAATATAAGAAATGGCTGGCTAGAAAAATTATATGTATATTCCATCTTTTCCGGACCATCTGGGGAAGCTGCACATCACATAGGAAAGAAAAGATGTTGTGTCTAAAATAATATTCTACACCTTTCAACTGACCAGAGAAATAAGATGTTTTTAATAGAAGGAAGAAAGCATTCACCTGCATTTGATGAAAGATGAATTAATCTACTGATAAATATTAATCATCAAGTCCAATTAATTGTTCCAGCAACTGATTTTAAACTCAAGAAAATTTATAAATGTAAAAACAACCACTGTATTTCATCCACTAAGAATCATGCTTGACAGGAAGAGAAGAAAAATTAATATAATGATTTCCAAATTGTCCACTAAAGCAAATAACCTCAATAGAGTCATCATCATCAAATAGTTATACACCTCAAGAAAGAGATTGTTCCCACGTAAAACGGAAATGGTAGCTGCAGAAATATAGACATTATACAAGACAAGTTTGAACCCTTGGAAATTTGCCACAAACAAAAGATCGGTAATATGACTTTTTATATCTATTTTCTTTATGATATCAGAGTCTTAATAAACATTTTAGCAATAAAGTGGTAGATTTTATTTAAAGAACTTTTAAAGACTATTCAGATCGATTAAAACAAGAATGTCTTACTAATAATAACTTTGAGCTTCATAAATGATCTTGAATGTATCAAAATTTATTTGTTTATTAATTTTACAGTTATGAAAAATATTAATGTGTAAAACAATTTTTTTTATGGTATTATGATTTTAGTTTTAACTAATATATTATTATTATTTTGGTTTTAAATAATATTTTGTTATTATGGGATAAAACATGCACATACATAATAATATTTTTATATGTGTATAATTGCGAGTGAATGTGAAGTAACAAGTAGTATTAGAATATTGGATTATTTTGTTTCAAGTTAAGTATAGCATTTCAGAGATAGAGAGGGGAAGAAAATAATTTAAAACTTGTTTCTAAAACTTGCTCTTTCAATTCTATTAACATTTTTTTTAACATTCTACTTACATGTTAGATTTATAAAGTATGGGTGCTAATGAGCAGATATAATGAGCAGATAATTTTTTTTTTCTTGAAATACTTTTCTCATGGAGTGAAAATCATGGTCAATGTGACATCCCACTTAATACAATATACATTTGAAGGGAAAGGGGGAAGAACTTGAAATTAATCTGAGGATTGTTATATAATCAATTATTATCATTATTATTATTCATGTCAATTTTCATGTTTATCTAGAAATTTTTATGTATATGTTAGAAATGCAGTAATAAATATTAGTTTGTTTTATTAAATGAGGCGTATATATTTCATTAAGTGTAGTCTTTGTTAAGTGTGATTATTCATCATCATCAATGGTTAAATATTAGTTGTTTAAGATATAAGTAAAAATGCTAAGATCAACAATAATTATGAATTTCTTTATAAAAATTAGTTTTATGTTTAGGCTTAGTCCTAAAGCTGTAGTTGAAACCCTTGTCATTATCGTTATTATTATCATCATCATCATCGTCATCAACATTTTAATTAATGAGCTGTTTAACTGTTTAAAGGCCATAAATAAATATTGATTTTATAATATTTAGTGATTTCTTAGTATCATTATAACCACATCCCATCATCTATTTCATGCAAGGATGAGTGAATTGCCATCCTAAATTAGTTATATATAATCTGAACTAGTAAACTTATAAAAATATTGAAACACATTTGTTATGCTAAAATCTGAAAAATGATTTATGTCTAATATACTTCACTTTGGTTTATAGATGTTTTACTTTTACCTAAATATCAGTGCGTATAGTGATATGGCTCAAAAAGCAAAATCTCCCATTTTATTAGAAATAAAGTACCAAGAAGGGATTCAAACGCGGTACATGTAAAAAGGTTATTAGATATAACTGTGTCTAGATTCAAATAATCTAGTGGCGCCCTGCTAGACCATATTCACTTAGTATTTGTTTAAACATGCACTTAACATCAAACCAAGAAATGAAAGTGGATAAAACCTACTGTCTGTATACCTGAGTTATATTTTATTGAATTACTAGTGTACTCACCTCATGTTATTCCATATACCTGAGTTATAATACTTGTTATTAATAATTTGCTTATAATTATTGATATTTGGATATTGAGAAATCCAACATTATTTTAAATATTATGATCTTATATATTGTAGACTACTCAG